>JAVQJD010005767.1:0-18475 GCA_036023655.1 Nannoperca australis
GATCAAACTGTCGACCTCTGTGGAAACTTTGGCCTCTGAAGCCACTAAAAGTGACCTGATTAGAATCTAATCTTCTAATATTCAATTAGAGCTGCAAACTAACAATAACTGTCATTAAAGATTCATCTGAGGATTATTTTCACTGTTGATCCATTCATTGTTTTTAGTCTCAACATGTAAAAATAGTTTCTCAGAGACGTTAACTGATAAACACTCAGTTCATTTCTTCAGTCGTGTGTGTGTGTGTGTGTGTGTGTGTAAGATAAAGATTATCTATAATGTGGGAGGAGTCAGACCCAGAAGAGGGTGGAGGCCTCCTCCTCGTGGTCTGTAGCTGCCGTTAACGAGCAGCTGCTGCATCAAACATGGTTCATGTGTGGACGGAGACATTTCTGCACTTTAGTACATGATGAAAGTTTCTCTTTGTTCTGTTTCCTCTCCTCTCTTCTTCCTCCTTCTTAGTGTGTTGAGTGGCAGACAGAAGCTGTGTCCCAAGTCAGGGGCTGCAGCGTTCGCAGTACGCGCTCTACCTGGTCCACGAAGGCCGCACAGACCTGAAAAGTTGGACTGAAATGTGACGGTCTGGTCTACAGAAGATTCACGTCACCAACTGTTCCCGCCCTCACCGTCGCATCACGAACTGCCGCTCCTTTCTCCCGCTGTTAACAAACTGGACCAAAAGATGGACATTGTTTCATGCTTTACTGGAAGAGATGGAGATACAGTCGCATGCAAAAGTTTGGGCACCCCTGATCATTTTCAAGATTTTCCTTTATAAATCATTGGTTGTTCGGATCAGCAATTCCAGTTAAATATATCATATAGCAGACAAACAGTGATATTTGAGAAGTGAAATGAAGTTTATAGGATTTACAGAAAGTGTGCAATACTTTTGCATGCCCCTGTATATATCAAAGGAACATTACATCATGTGATTCACCTTCCACGGCAATTGCTTGCAACTGTTAGGAAATGAACATGTGCAAACCTTGCTACCCATAGTATCACATTCAGTTGGTCTGCAAGCAAATGTCCCTGGGCCGAAGCAGGACTCTGCATCAACTACAGTCGTCTGTGATTTGTCTCGGCCGAGTGCAGAGGGAGAGTTCCCCAATTTTGAAATCCCAGTAATGTTCGATATCAACATTAAAACATTATATTCTGCGTATTCTGTTCTCCGTGTTGGTAATGGGACATCCTTCCTGTCTGCAGTGAGCCATTGATTTAGTTTGCTCTTTGTGTGAAAGTACACAGACCTTTTAAAGGTAAAGTTTAGACAGTGATGTGCTTGTGCACATCCCAAGGCCACAATTGTTTCTTTTCCTCTGAGAACAAGTATGTGAGATATATACAGGTTCTTTTTTGTCAGATTTGTAGTCTAGGACATGTTTTCAGTGAAAATAGTTGGTCAAGTTTTCTGTCAGAAGTTCAGCGCAGCTGCTTCATTATGACTGTGTTTTACCACCATCTTCCATCATACCGACCAACCTGAATCAGAATCTGCTGCAGAACTCATTTATTGAGGCAATGATGAGCCCATTTGACATTTTTCCCTGATGCTGGTACCAGAGGACGGCTCATGGAGCGTCCACATCTGGACATTAGTTTACTACAAAGGTGGGCCGAGTGACTGGAGCCCACACCTCTGCTTTATGAGGTGATGAAGTTTTAGGGGACCATTCATTTATTCACCAAACTTGATGACAATCTGACCAGTGTGACAAAAACAATACTACAGCAGAAAGGAGATATCCCATAATGTAATTAAAACAAAGCAGGAGGTAAGACTGTTTGCATTATGTGCATTCAGTGTATTTATATGTTTACACTTCGTATTGTCTGCAGTATTTCATTTATTGTCCTTATTATTACGATTCTGCAGGTTTCTCAGCAGAGATGATGAGGTGAGGTGAAGTGAAGTTCGCTACGAGCAGACCTTCACTTGAGAATGCAACGCAGAGTGAATTACTCAGGCTTAATCTGAAGCAATGGGGGCTTTAGTAATACCACAGTTCTGCTTTATTATTCATATATATTGAACTTACTGTGAAGACTAAAAACTGTGAAGTATTGCTGTGATATTCTAACCTCAGAAGCACTTTACAGAGCAAAACATGCTAATTATATGCTGCAAATTTGTAACCTGGTGCTAATAAGCACTGAATATGAGACGAGAGAGAGAAAAGCCACAGTTAATGACTCATACATTACTAATACATGTCAGCTAATAACCGGTAAATAGGATTTTCTTAATTGAAAGTGTTTCCCACCAGGCTACTGGGGTTTCGTTTAGTCAGTGTTCTTTTAAAATTTGCTAACTGATGTAGAAGCCGGGAGGAGTGACAGATTTATCAGCCGCAGCCAACATTTATTTGGTTACAGCAACATTTACAAGACAAAGTCCTGACATGTGATGAGTTCTGTCTTTTTTTCCGTTTGCCAATAATGTCTCACGAGTTGATGTTTCCCCTGCAGGGTCGCCGAGGGCTGTGATTCCCCCCCAGCACGCCACTGCCTCCTCCTGACCTAATTACCACAAATAATTGCTCATAATTCTCCACCAGGATCCAAAGGAAAAAACACTCAAAATAGCATCTTCAGCAGTCATTCCCAGCTGTTACATGAGAATCACGTTATTCTAAAAACAACATATCCACTGCTGGAAGAGAGCAAACCATCTCTAGGATTGCTGTCATTCAAACAACCTTGCAGAATGTATTTTTGTAAGCTATGCTTTATTGTACCTTTATTTAGACAGGATGTAACTTCATGAGACACGCCAGTGCCATGAGAGGGCTCTTGAGTTGACTTGATAAGCTCAAGAGCAGCTCTGGTGGGACTTGGAGGCAAAATAGACTTTATTAATCCCCAAGGGGAAATTGCAGTGTTGCAGTAAAAAGGAACAAGAAAAACAATCAGCATAACAAGAAAACACACACACACACACACACACATATATATATGTCTGTACAAATCAGTGTGATGTCCGCTGCCACTCAGAGGACAGGTCTCCTCCCCCGGCTCAGAGGGGAGTCATTATAAACACATATCACTGTGGGCATGAATGACTTCCTGTCGCGGTCATTATTACAGCGGAGCTGCAGGAACCTCTCACTCAAGGTGCTTTGCTTTGCCTTTTGAAAAGACATGAATAGAAACTATAGTAAAACAGGAGTACAGTAACGCAGCGCAGTAAAGAAACAAGCTCCAGTCGAGAGTGGCAACAAGGTGCTAATCACATCCATGTTGAGTTCATGTATTTGGATTGCTAACTTCCTGCTGCTAACAGAGTTTAATGTATTATTTCACCTTCTGTTTGTTTAATATCTGTTCTTTAGCTCTAACGTTGGTCTGCCACTGCAACAAACGGAATAAGCGACACGAGACGTTCAGCATTTTCGACTGCTACGATAAAGAAGCTCATTATCCCGTCACTGTGTCCCCGACTTTAAACAGATTGCAGCTGTATTTTTGGGAGCTTGGCCCGTTGGTCACCTTTCTCAATATGTGACGGGGAGATTGGCACTGATATCATCTCTGTGTCTGCGGTTCTGTACGGTGTGCATCCCACCCATCTGGCGCTCTAAGTAGGTCAATACAGATTCAACTACTTCTATGCAAATGCACATTTGGCTCCTGCGGGTCTGGTTCTTATGATCCGAGGCTCTGGGATTTGGTGCTGGATGAAAAGTGGAGTTTGGAATGACTTTTCGGATGACTTTAACTGCAGCCTTTACTTTATGTCTGTCTCACACCAGAAACACACAGATAAACACACACACACACACACACTAGGGAGGTTTAATTGATTTTTTGTTGCTGTGGTTAAATTCATGTTCCGCATCTCATGTCACTGGCTGCAGCCCTTGTCTTCAGGCCTGGTAAACCCCATTCATCACATAGTGCCTCTGCAGGCGCCGACCCGCGAGGTAACGCCTCTGTTACTGAGCTCACTCAACCTCGAGCTGCCCTTTCAACACACACATAATGATTTCAGATATCCTCAGGGTACATGTAGCTGTACACTACATGGACTCACTCTGGTGTTATTCAGAGATGATGACTTGAGTCAGATTACATGGACACATGGGTGTTCACACACTCACACACAGATGGGCCATTATGTATGCCCAGTTCATTTGAAAGTTTGCAGCTGGTGTGACCCTGAGCTTGTTAGCTGACACTTAGAGGAGCCAGTGTCTCACTGCTGCCTACATCATGTGCAGTGCATGTGCGTACAGCAGAATGTGGACCGTGCACTTTTAAACAATCAAACCTCAAACAATAAACCGGTTCTCAGTTTGTCATGCTGCCTGCCAACCTTTGCATGCCGCTTCCAGACAGACCAGCTTCTCGCCTGGTGTGTCACACCCTGGAGCTGTCATTAAGAAAGAAGGGGCAGCAAACATGAAGCTTCATCTTTCAGACACAGAACGTCATTTGTGTGTATGTGTGAACGAGAATGGTTGATTTACTCTGAGGATACTTTACTTTAAAGTGACACAGGGGCATAAACAGAACAACAAGAGGAAATGAATCGAGGACGAACTAATAGACGGGAACAATCAGGAAAACCGACACTGAACATTACCAACAGACACAGGAAAAACCTCAACCTACAAAATAAAACAGGAAATAGAGTCTAGTCCAAGACCATGCCAATGTGAAGGTGGAGGTGGAAGTCGAAGGCACCACACCTTTGTTTGGTTTTGTTTTGTTCTGATCATCTAGATGTTGCACCATCACTGATTAACTGACTAACCTGAGCATGTAGCTCCACCCACTTTCACCACCACAGGTTGACCACCAGGGGGAAAGAGACTCCAAACAAAGGCTAACCTAAAGGCCCGACAGTGATTTAGAGCCGTCAGACTGCCTGGGGGAGTGGAAATGTTGCAACCAAACCAGGAGACCACGTGGGAGCTGAGAGAGAGCACTGAAGACTCATCAGCCCGGTGATCCGGATCAGTTCTGAGAGGACAGGAGAGACATGGACGGGTTGTCACGGGTGACATAAAGATCTCCGGTGAGCTAGTGTGTTTTATAATCTTCAGGCCGAGGCTGCAGTCTCTTTACACGCTCACATGCTAAATGAATTAATGCAAAGACAAAGACACAACGGGGTTAGCCCCACATGTTTCATCCATCCACCCCTGGAGGGTTCAGCACTTCCTGCCGAGGCCCCAGTGATAAATGGCAGCTGTCGTTTCAACAGGATGAGCAACACGTGCCGCAGTTCATTTTTAACTCCAACTCTCAAAGTGCGGACTTGTGCACGGAGAAATGAGCTGTGGCATCAAAGCTAACCCGAGCCTTTGTTCCTGCGTGACCCCAGCTATGTTTAACCAGCCGGGGTCCCACAGGGCGTCCGGCAGGAGACACGAATCAAGAGGAGCTTCCATCCACACGCAGAGCGAAGGTCTCGTACCGCTGGAGCGCTTAATTCAATATGAAAATCCACGGAGCCCACACCGGCCCGCCGTTTGATTCCTGACACTTGAAAGTGTAGTTCTGAAATCATTATGAATCCAGCATCACTGCTGTCGGGGGTGTGGGGGGGCTGAGCTGGAAATCTGCATGTCCTTGGAAAAGTTCCTGCAGGTATTTTCATTCCTCTGTTGTAAAATAGATTCTTTCTTTTCTCAATAACTTGTCTTTGATGTGTCCAAGTTCTTCAGTCCTGGTCTATTCAGTCTAAACATACAGTTTGGTATTTCTTTTAGTCCAACAGACACATTTAATGTATTATTGCTGCTCTGAGCTGAGCAAGAAGCGATCAAACGGGAAGAGGGAGAAGAGCGCTGTCATATTAATCATCCTGCAGCCGCTCTTCATCTCCTCCTTTAACCACACTTCATGTTGGAGTGGCTCCGGCCTTGTACTCTCTCCTGGCATGTCATTCTGTCAAATAAGGAGACTTCCTGGAAACGCCGCATGTCAGGTTAAAAACCTTCACTGACTGGAATAATTTGAGTTCCAGTGAGTCAAACCGCTGCTCTGCAGGAAGAATTCATCTCATTGGTTGTGTGAAAGTCAGTGGGAGGAGCCGAAGAAGCTGTTAAGGAAGAAAACTCACATCCTGAAACTATTTATATGTCTTTTTTCATTCAGTCAGGTGTGTGATATCCACAAAGAGGGAATGGATTGGCTAAATATCTTCTTCTCTTCTTCTCTCTATCTCAGTGTAACACAATACAACTCAACAGCAGCACAAAACCCCCCCTCCAAACTGAGAATGTGTTGAGAGTCAACACTAACATTATATACTGAGTGTTGTGTTAGAGAGGCGAACCCACGGGAGGTAAACCAGGTCAAATATATCCCCGAGGTCCCTGAAGTTTTACAGGTTCAACTGCAGAGCTGCTGCCGTCAGAAAGTACACTCGCATCATGCTTGAGCGTGAGATCAGTCCTCATTGACTTCTATGATTAAATCCACACAGTCATGATGAAAATGTGTGTATAAAGATAACAAACACAGTTTCTTTTGTGGTCTTGACATTTTGACTCGTGCTGAAAATAAAAAGCAGCACGGGAGATTCTGTATGTAGTTTGTAGCCGTCCTCCCATTTGTCCTGATGATGAAATATTTGACTACTGACGACTGAGAGGAAATAAGAGGAGGTCAGTGATTTGTGTGAATGAATGCATGGATGTGTTTTGCCTGCCAGAGAGATGATGCATGGCCTGCTGCATTACAAGAGGTTGTTGTTATGTGGAGATTCAGTTCCGCCACTTTCAAATGTAGATGTTTAATTAAAATCGGACTCATATTTATGTGAATGTTGGAGTAGAAAAGCTGTATGGAAACAGTGCATTTGATAAAATGTCGCTCGCTTGAGGTGGTTTGTGTCTTTGTTGAGAAAGAGTTGATGCAGTAAACGGACTCCGACAGAGCGAACATCTAACTCACATGACTGATCAGTTGTTTCCGCTGAAGCGCTCGTTCACTTGTCTTCGTCTCCAGACTGAACGAAACACGGCCGACACTAGCTGACAGGAAGGGAACACATTGACACTGAGGACCTCTCTGCATGTTTGTTCTGTAGATGTTAGATGGACAAGTGGACTGTTCTTCTTCTTCTTCTTCTCCGTATACTGACGGTTTACAGCTGTGCATGAAGCGAAGCCTCTACTGCCAACTTCTGACCAAACTACGCTTTGCAAACCAAACCAGTTCATTGAAATGTCGCATCTGCTTAGAATTTGCTGGACAATTGAATGGAAACACGGCTAATGACTCAGTGCAAAACTGAAGCAAATGATGGCACTCTTAAAAACCAAACTTTACTAAAACTGAAAGAGTTTTCTTGCTGAGCCAAATGTTTTCGAATGGAAGCTTTAAATAAAATTGTCCTCAGTTTTAATGGAAGCTGAATCGCCTCTGGAAATAAAGATGAACCTTCCAACATCCAGAACTCCTGTACTGTAGGTGGGGATGTTGAATGATGCAGTTTGGGTAATGAGTTTGGTCCAAAATGGATGCAGCGTGGTACAAAGTATAAATCTTCATGTAGCTCTCGCTCTCGCTCTGCGTTAGCTGTAATGTATAACACAAATCTGAATCCTATTTTGGGTTTTAGAATTACTTACAGTCAACACATCCCCTCATAATGGTGACTGACATGAAAGGAATCCGGCCACAGTAATGACTTGGATTTCTAATCAGCAGATAGGCTCTGATGGATCTGAGGCAGCTGCTCACACACACACACACACACACATGTTAGAACTGTAGATATGCGTACCCACACGTTAAGCGCCCACAGCTGAGGACATTGCACATCATGTCTGCTAATGACGAGTGGAAGAAGACCCGGACGAGGCCCACATACTAATCGGACTGTGAGATGATGAAAGCAGGAGAGCAAGTGCGCTATCTTGTAATGAAAAGAGAGTAAGGGACTCTGAACTTGTTAAGTGGATTTTTAATACCGAAGCACACACGATAAGGAAGAGCCCTGTAAGAGGGTTATTTAAATGAACGTTAAACTCAGAAGAAATCTCTGGAAATGATCATCAGCTGCTGTGAGGACCTCTGCACACTGGGAAATAACTTGAATAAGTGGTACATGATTCACTCTGACACCGGATACGTTAACAAGCATGGAGTCTGCTGCTGGCTATATGCTGCTTATGGTCTCATTAAAATTGCTCTTTTAGGGCCTGAAATCCAGATGTTTGGTTGTCACAAACAAAGCAGTGAATAGAGTTCCAGTGTTCCAGTGTTGAATGAACAGTAGGTCACTGATGTGTAATTTTGTGTTACTTTTATTTCATTATTTATTATTATTTTCTTTGTTGTTTTAATTGTTGCAACTGTTCCAGTTCAATACAAGACTTTCTGAAGTTTTGTCCAACATGTTTGTGGGTTATGAAAACATTGTAGTTCGACATGACAAGAAGCAGAAACAGTAAGACGATCAGACGGGTTGTAAACAACCCCCCAGGTTAGCCACATTTGTTGGAAGGCAAACAGAACACGATTACCAACAACTGTGTTGTTATAATGTCATAAACATCCATCCCAGTTTCCAGGTTTTCAGTTTGGATAAACTGTGGGCTTGTTTGCGTCTGATTGTCTGACTCCTTGTGTTTCTTGGCCAATGGGACTTTTCCATTACTTTGGTGAGTGTAGAGGTTTTTTTTAAACGATTTAAAAAAAGTTGTGATGAAAGCGTAAATGTTGTATTTCTTATTTTGTTCCATTCCCACTTTTACAAAAGTGTTCACATGTGCCTCTGACGCCCAGAACACTTCGTGAGCTGCGCTCGTCCTCTGATGAGATGTGAATGAGAAACCGGCTTCTCATGCTGTCAGATCAAACGTGCTCCTGCTGCTTGGAAACATCTCTTTATGCCTCTGGAAACTCACACTCTCAAGGCATTAAAGGTGGATTTCTGATGTCGACTACAAAAAAAACAGGTTGAGCAGAACTTATTGTTAAAACTGGGATAATTTCTTGTTCTGGGTATTAAAGTAACATCGTGCTCAGCGGTGCACCGGCATCTTCACCTGTTTCATCCTATTTTCTGGCGCGCTGCTCTTCCTGTGAACGTGAAGGCTCTGTTAATTGGTTTATTCATGGAAACAGGGAGAGTGTGTCGCAGGGTATCAAAGGTTCATGGAAGAGGCCGGACTGGACTTGATAAAACGGAGCAACGTAATGATGACCGGGGAAAAAAAGCCAGTTTTTGCTTTCATTAATGATTTATACAACATAACTGAGCTCCTGGATTTCCTTTAAGAACAGAAGACTTTAAACTTATTTATATCTCCAGCACACCCAACATATACGTGTTCTGCTACAAAAAGACACTGATCACCACATTTTACAGTAAAAAGACATAAACTATTTTCACCTGCACGCTTGGTTTGAAATATTCAACATAAACACAGATTGTAATGAGAATGTAAGTTATTAGTCTTGACATAACTTTGACTGTACGTGCAGTCTGTAAATATGTTTGTTGTTCTCCCAGCACGTTGGATTTGGTGATTTCACCCTCCATCCACTCATCAGATGAACAATGTAGAAAATATAATAGTAGTTATTCACAATTCATCCCACAAAGAGCAGAATGAACTGGACGAGTTCAAATGAACTTAATGTAATCATGTTGGTTGGATCTAGGTGCCGTGACAGTGACAGTCTGGTCCTTTAACGATGCTCGGTTGTCCTGTCTGTATGTTAAGGGCCGTTGTCCTGCTGCTGACCTGCAACTGTGAGCCAGTACCTCATCAGTCAAACATTTTCTTTGAGGACATCTTAAAAACTCTAGTTTCTCTGGATGTTCCACAGACCCTCAGCAGACGTGCATGTGGTTGAAGAGTATTTATTTAGTCTAAAGTAGGTTTGAGGTTCACCCTGTGCTTCCTGTGTGGATCTGCATGTTTGAAATGTCCAGATGAAGCTTTGCAGTGGGTGACAGATGCTGTTTTTGAGCGTCCTATAATTGATTGCATCTTCTGAAAAGCTTCTCCAGAGGCAGATCCTTCACGGAGTCTCTGCGTGGAACATGTAGCAGCAGCTGCAAGTGTGGGTTTGTTTTCCTCTCACGCGATCGATCGGACGGAGGTATTGATCGGCTGGAGAGGGCAAAGCTGTTGTGGCCTAGATTTGAATCCGACTGAAGGATAGCAGCAGAATCCCAGAGTGTGTGTGTACATGCATGTGAACACGCACACTTGATGTGAGTTATGTCCCATTGGTTGTTTGTCCTGTTTCATCTGGAATCCTTTGCAGCAGCACTTTCTGGTTTAATCTCTGTGATGTCTGATAGCTTTTGCTTTCACACGGCTCAAAATAATCACTTTCCTGTAAAAACTCTGTTTACTCTTCACTTATGAGGTGATGGAACTGAGCGGGAACATTTCCTGGACACATGGAGATTAAAATGTTGCTCTATTTAAATGGAGATTATGTCCAAAAGCAGATATTTCTAAACTCATAGTGACACGCTGCAGCTGATGATTCTGCAGAACCCTGGATGTGTTTAATGCCAAAGGTTTTTAAACTCTCTCAACAAAATCTGCCCATTGCCACTATGGGATGGTCAAGGTTAGGCAAAGATCTTTGTTATGGCAATTAAACTAAAGGTTAAGGTACAGTAATATAGTGAAGTAGTGTGGTAAATTAAGAATTTGACATTTTGTGAAGCACACTTATTCTCTCTCTTGTCAAGAGTTGGATGAGGAGGCAGTACAGCTCTCATTTCTGTCTGTTAAACAGGAAGTCAGAGCCAGGAAAGTAAATCCTGCTGCACGCTGCTGGCCCTGCGCTTATTACTGCCAAACTTGCATTTATGTGTAGTTATGCAATAATAACCTGACTGCAGACTCATTTGAAAGTCTGCACTTACCTAACCACAATAGTTGAACTCTCTGCAAGGTGATTTTCATGCTGCACGGAAAGAAGGTAAAACACACTAAAATGCACATGTGCATGTACAACATTCAAGAACCACAATGGTCCTTTAGGAGTCGTGGAAGAAGCCAGTCTTACTGTCCAACGGCATCCAGCAGCCTCACAATCATTTCTACAGGCGTCTGTGAATACCAATCAGGGCCGGCTGATGTGTTCCCGCTGTCTGTTTGGCAGCAAAAAGAAAGGGCAGCGCGGGAGCTGAATGTTCATCATTTGATATTAACACCAGACAAAGCAGGCCCTCTTTGATCAAACCCGAAGGTCAACCGCAACAGCTGTTACGACGCGTCGACAGGAGGCACAGCTTCTCTTCTTCAGCCCGGGGGGGACGCCAGCCTCCCGCCAGGCAGAAGATGTCACACTTTATATCTGTACCTGTATGGACTCTCAAACGGCTGATCTCCATTTCAGCTGAGGATGCTTTTATCTGTCTTTTAATAACACTACCTATATAGGTTTTTGTTCAGTTGGCAATCCATTTATTCTTCTTCATGCCATTCACCAACTCCACTGAAGCTCCTGGCTGCTGAGAACAGAAGCCGTGGAGAGGAGGAGACCATTCTTATTCACTTTTTATAAGATCAAAAGATTCTTTGGGTCCTTTTTTTATCCTTTGAGCCACTTTGATTTAGCTGATGGTCTAAACTGACGTGCAGGTTGGTATATTGTTGAAAAGGTCCAGTTTTCCATGAAACACTGCAGAACTGTTGAAAGTTTTTGTATATATATATATATATATATATATATATATATATATATACAAAAACTGTTTATTCTCTATTGTTTAAAATCTTGCATGCCATATTTTATATTCTGTATATGTATTTCTGTCACCTTTGCTGCTGTAGCCCTGTAATGTCCCCATTGAAGGACTAATAAGCTTGTCTTATCTTGTCTTATCTTCACAGTCTGGGCTTTAGAAGGGCACAGACTGACTGAACGCCAGCTGATAGACTGTCCCTAAACGCAGCACTGTTGCTTGTTTGCCTTAAAGCAGCAATAAGTGATATAGTGAACTTGTTAGTGAACAGTTGCACATTTACACGTCCAGCAGTGATTCCTTCATGTTTCATCAGGAGTCGTGTTTCAGGCCACCTGATGAACATCAGTATCCACTCTGTTTGTGGTCTCCACCAACTCAAACTCTGCTGAGATTCACTATAAGTCTCCATAAAGAAGCTGTGCATTACTGAGCGACACACTCGCTGTTCTCACGTCGTCTAATATTGATTATTGTTGCTTTTAAGATTTTCAGTTTTGAGGGACACAAGTCGTAACAGAACCATTAAACACACGTATTTAAAAACCACACCTGCTGCCAAACCAGATAAGATTAAGTTTTCCCTGTAGTCACAATATTGGGTTTTTGATCTCCATCTCGGTGATCATTAAAGAAACTGCTAGCGTGTGTTTGGGCTCACTGTTATCCATTTACTTTTATTTTTCTCTCTTTACATTTGACCGCTGCCCAGAATGTCAGAGTGGATCTGCTTTCAACTGCAGAGCCACAAGGTTGTTGGCTGCTGCCTCGTACGTGACATTGATTTTCCTTAACATCCCGTCCTGTAACAGCACCGTAACACAAGTTTACTTGTCACTGCAAATGTCAAGCAATCAGGTACTCTTAAAAAGGTCGAAGGGATTACAGCAGCGTTTTCCCAGCAGAGCGCGGGATGGATCGCAGGGAATCTTAACACGTTATCGAGATGGACCTCAGGCTGTGTGACCTACGAGACAAACTTCACATTTCATCCATTGATGGTGTTCTGTTATTGTTTTCTTTGAATAATTGCTTTTACGTAACTATTAGGCAGAATATGAAAAACCAAACGATCGTTAATCACAGCAATATAATATCCACTCTATAATATCTGTCTTCAAACCTTTTCAAATCCAATTCTAATTTTAATCAATCGGTAACAGCAGCTGTTTCCTTTTTGACCACGAACTCAAAGAAAGACTTAGTGTTAGTTTCCGTGGTGTTTATTTCAGGTGCGTGCAGGTCGTGAGGTGCACACAGATGAATAGGATGAGGCTGATAACTCAGCTGCTCGCCCGCTGGTGGGAATATGCTCTTGTAAGTGAAAAGCTCATTCTTAAGGGATTGGCAGAGACTGCTCTGGAGCACGCTGTTGGATCAGCACCACGGACAGCGCCTGTGACAATACATTTGACTTCATCTTATCTTTTATACATTTCAACCTGTGGAGGTCAGGACCATAATGTTCTTCTGTTACCTAAATCAAATGGATTCTATCAAACAGAAAAGCTCTGAAAATGTTAGTTAATATATATATATATATTTATTTAATTGATATATGTAGGTTTAGCTATAATAGAGGAAATCAAATGATGTCAAAAAACGTCAAATCTTTAATTTGTCCAATACTACAAATGTTAATTGCAGTAAAATGTGTTGAGGTAAATGTAGTTAAGTAAAGCTGAGGAATGTAATTCGTTATGCAGGTAATTACCTTAAGTGTTAGCATGCTGACACGTTAAACTAAGATGGGAAACATTACACTTGTTTAGCATTAGCATGTTAGCATTGTGATTGTGTTAGAGACACTAGCATGTCTGCTAGCATGACACTAGCGTATATGAGACCATGAAGTCAGCTGCTTGGATTTTGTAGTGAGTGGTGGGAAGTAACAAGGTACATTTACTTAAGTTTTAGGTACTTCTATTTGTTTTTCCATCATTAGTTTTTTTATTCTTATGCTTCCACTATATGTTAATAGTACATATAGTATTGTTTAGTCCATTTCATTTATTTAACAGCTGTAGTTACTGGTTACTAAGCAGATTAAGATTCAGAATACAAACCATGTGATCAGTTTATAACATTTTTAACTGAGGATTAAATCAAGAAGCTAAAGTCTACTGTGCTCTTCCAACAAATGAGCTACTACTACTTTTACTTTCATTACTTTCATTGTGCTGCCAATAAATACTAAATCTTCCAATGCAGGACGTTTCATTTGTATTGGATTGGGATATCTTTGCTTATTTAAAGGTATGTAGTCATCAGTACTCATCAAAAGTAGCTCCTCTCTTTCACCTGTTTGCTCATTTGATTTTCCAAGACATCTACAAGTTGTTCACATCCACAGTTCAATAGAGGAGACACTGACACACATTGACATACGGTGAGCTTTTTAAATATTTACTCACATTATATTCCTACGAGCAGTTGGCAGGCTGTATTAAGTATGCTAGTAAATGTAGCTCTTATTAATAAGTGAGTTGTCTGACTTGGCCTGACTGCTGGCACAGATGGTGACCTCTTTCTTGACTGTGACGAGGAGGAGAAAGAGGCGAGGAGGAGCAGAAAAGTAAAGAACCAAAGATAACGAGGAGGAAGGAGAGGAGCCAGGAGGAGGCATGGGGGAGTCTGTTACTGAAATTAGGACACAGTCATCCTTCACCAAACACAGTTAACAATGTCTCGCTGGGTTTTAACTGGAAGTCCTTCCAGCTCTGCAAGGTAAAGCTACACCCACGGAGGGCCATGTTTAAAGGAATACTCCACCAAACATCCATCCTATAATACTCACTTCTGCAGGCTTGAAATGTGGCTCTAAGTTGATTCACGGAGCTTAACAATGAATTCCAATGGAGAAACAGTAGCAAATGTCAAGCAATTACTCTTGCAGCATAATGCTCTGCTGGTGCACCATGTGCCCAGTATGTTCCAATCTTCACTTTGCCAAGAAGTTGCTAAATGCACGTCTTTCTGTGGGACGCTGTAGCTCCACGGAAGCAACACCTCTGTCGATTCTACTACGTTTTAGAGAAATAGATCAAAACTAACAGAATCTTTCAACACAGTTAGCTCTGTGAGGTGTTTCGCCTAGCTTAGCACAAAGGAAGCAGGGGAGCTAACTTCTCCAAAGGTGCATTCCAACAATAGTGTTAAAATAGAGTCATTTACATGTTTTATGTGGTGATTTAACACCTGTAGAACCAGAAAATGAGTCATGGTGGTTAAACGAACAGTTAGCTTACACAGTTTGGTTGTTGAGGTCATCATGCAGATACGGGATTAGCAGGCTTACATAAAAGTGAACAAAATCCCAGCTAATGCCTGGATGTATGGTGAGCACTGCAGCTTGTTAACTTTCTTTCTTATAGAATATAGATATAGGTTTTAGATCTTAATGATTAAATGCAGGTTAGAATAATAACAAATGACAACAAGTCTATGTAAACAGGTGAACGTGAGCAACGGTTAAGCACAGATAAAGTGACGAGTTATGGAATTAAATTGTATTATACCGGAATAAAGTCATCGTGAAGTCTTGTACACTCAAACACACAGGTGTGAGCTTCACTATAGATTGCATAAAAATAAAACAACTCTTTCTTTACTTTCGAAGGGGGCATGCAACTCTACACGTGTATTAAACAGCAGAAAATCTGCAAATAAGCTAATGTCCAAAACTGCATCAAAGAATTGTATTGTGTCATTAATGTTTGAGGCTTCGAGCTGCAGCTGGCAGCTTGTTTTGGGAGCTTTGAACGATTCACATTTACTCTTTACTTCCATTAATACTTGTTTCCTGTTGGTTACTCTGCTCCAGCTTTCTGCTTCCTCCTCTCCCAGTCCTCAGTCTGATGTTGTGAATAAATGAACAGCAGCTCCAGTAACCCTCTGAATTCACAAAGAGTCCATTTCAGTGCCAGAGTGCTGACACCCTGAGTGCCAATTTATGAGCAGTCACACACACACACACACACACCGGTGCCAGCAGTGTTTGTTCAAGTGGCAGTCAGACACACACAATGCATGTCATCTGTTTCACTGTGACTGCACCGCTGAGTGAAGAAAATACAACAGCTGTGAGTCAGGAGGAGACAGAGGGGCAGAAAGCAGAAAGGAGATGTGTTCTCGTGTTTATGTTCTATCTTTGAAAAGAGATTTAAGTGGATATGCACAAAGATTTGATTTACTTCATGCTGTCAGACCATAACTGCAGCACTACCCACCTGCAAAACACACACACACTGAAAAAGGAACTTAAAGGTGCAGTCGGCAGTATTGTTATGGAGTCACTGGCCATCAAGTCCATAATCACCGTGCAGCATTCTGTCATTTAAGTGGTCTGAATACAGACCTCCTCTTGGCTCTGTGACGGGAGACTTTAGCCAATCACAGGTTATTTCAGAGAGACCGTGCGATTGTATTGGCTGTGCACGTCCCTTCAGGTGGTGAGCGCCTGATTCAATGCCAGAAATCCTGCAACTTGCTCATATAAATATAAATACCTCCTTCGCTGCAGCCACACGTTCCTCCACACAGAGCTTCAGCCTCATTAGCTCAACTTGTGGGTTTGTTGGGAGGGGCTTGGCTTTAGGATGTTTATTTGAATGCATGAAGACATTTCGTAAGATGCGAACCTGTGAGGAGTGTCTTTATTCACAAATAAACAAGGATGTTTACATGGACCCTAATCAGAAGGAAGTTTCAGTTGGCTGAGAGGAAACGCTTCATTTGAAATAAACATGTTGTTTCTGTGCATGTTTGCCCCGCATGGGGGAGGCATTAGGTGACGTGAAAGAGTTTCCAGGAGGGACAAAAACACGGCAGCAGCAAGAGCAGACAGCTCTATGGCCAAGACAACTTGTTTTGTTGGAGACCGTCAAAGATTTAAGGATATTTGAATGAATGAGCTGTTTTATTTCTGGCAGATTAGACGCTTCACCGCCGTGTCAAAAGAGTAACTCTGGATAAATGCTTTGCGGCAAGTAAATCTTATCGGATCACTTTATTTAGTGGCCAGTTGAAATCTCTAATCAGAAGCATTTCAGTTGGCTTGAAGAAATATTGTCCATGTAACCGCAGCTAATGTTATTAGCGCTACACAACCAATCAGGGTGGAGGGTGGAGGGACGGGTCCACAGGACGTATTGTGTCGTAACTTAACCAAAACCTTAACCACAGCACTGTCAGATCATAAAACTGTGAATCACACTGACGAACGATTTGTTCCTGCACAGAGACGGCCAAATCAGGAAGTGCTCACGTGTTGATTTGGAAGGCAGTGACCAAGAAAAACCAAGCTCCATAAGTTCCACTTGTCCCACTGTTTGTATCATGTCCATTGACCAGCCATGTGAACGAGGTGCAGGCGGAGGAAAGCTGTAGCTGTTGTTTTCACATCGTGGTCTTAAAGTCAGTCACAGATTTGACATTCAGGCTGGATGCAAGTTAATATACAACTAAGGACTCAATCATTTCTCCCACTGTACCTGCACTGTGAGGCTTTTGTTCCATTTTAAACAATAAGAGAGACTATCACAAAGCACTGAAGCAGGTAATTACTCCAAAACGAATTAGCTGACGAGTCAAGGACAGATAGAAAAGCAAAAAAAATTACAATAAAAAGGGGGGGGGTGCTTTTCTGTCACAAGAAAGGAAAGGGAAAAAAGCAATTACATGGAAAATGTCTGGAAATGTAGCGTGTAAACAGCAGAGGAGGGCAGTTAGGGAGGGGATCCAGCAATATGGAGATTAACTGGAATAATAAGACTCACAATACTATCAGCGCGCACACACACACACACACACACACACACACGCTATCTATCTTGTTAAATCTATTTTAGTCCCACCCTCCCTCTTTCACCCTGTTGATATAATCCTCCAATCGTTATCGTCCTCCATGTAGCTCTCTCTTCTTTCAGTCATCCTCTTTGCATCTCTTTCTCTCTGTCTCTCTGTCTCTCTCTCTGTCTCTCTCTCTGTCTCTCTCTCTGTCTCTCTCTCTCTCTCTCTCCCTCTCTCTCTATTATCTAATATGCATAAACACTTTTTTTTACTAATCTCTTCCTTGCTTTTATTATATTTTCTTGACTGGGACCCTTGGCCTTATTGCAGATGAGGACCACATTACACCATTGTACACACACACACACACACACACACACACACACACACACACAATTGTTGTTCAGTTCTTTAATATTATTATTATTGGTGTGAATGCTGGAAGCTGGAAATGCAGGAAATTTGTCCCATTGAAAATGCATTGCGGAATCTTAAAAATGCATAGATTTTCCAAAATTTTCAAGGTTTTTTAACTTTCTTCTATTCAGTCATACTTTTAGCTAGAAAAATCATTCAAACATCAAATTGTTCCACATCTTTCAGACATTCTGGCTATCACTCAAGTTTTCAAAAACCTTTAAAACTCTTGAAAATATTCAGCTTTCCTTGAAACGTTGTTACAATGGGAGTCAATGAGAAAATCATTCAAACTCACTCATCTTCAAGCTCTACTCAGTCATTCATACTTTAACGCAGAAACTCTATTCAAACTTTAAAATGTTCACGACATGTTGGACTTTCTCACATTAATTCAAATTTTTCAAATCATTTATACTTTTTTCACAGTGGCAGTTTAAGTTTCATAACTTTTTTAGGCCTGTTGACAGTTTTACATGAGTGTGTATGTGGTGGAATGTTCGGAGCTAGAGTGGGTGATGTCATCTTCAGAGTGGAGAGCAGTTGAAGATTTGTCTTAAAAATGTCAGCTTAAATTGCTGG
>JAVQJD010005782.1:0-13771 GCA_036023655.1 Nannoperca australis
TTCAGAGATACGAGCTCCAGTTTTCAGACCACCATTTACAAGGTTTCAAACCTGGAATACAAACCAGCACAGTGGGAGAACAGTGCCAGGTTTGAAACTCTGAAAAGGTGTTGGCGAAACTCCGTAAAAGAATGTTGCATTTGTAAAATATTTTTTGCAGAGATTTGAATATTTTTTCAGACATTCAAAACTTATTTTCAACCTTGCAAAAAAAAATTCAGACATTCAAAAAAATTTATCGACCTTGCAAAACTTTTTTTCGACCTTGCAAAACGTTTTTTTTGCAGTTTTTAATCTCATCCCATAACCATGAACCAGACCTTATCACACTCATTAATGTGCTTATGGCTGACTGGGAGCAAATCCCTGCTGCCAAGTTTCGGAAATGTAGTTGGAGATAAATGGTCATGATTTTGGAATGACATGTTCAGCTATCACATATGGGTGTAATGTGTGGCTGTCCACATACTTTTGGCAGAGCAAAATAAATCTTTTTGATCCAAGCTTATGTCTTTGGCCTTGTTCAGACTGCCAGCACAGATCCACTTTTTGGTATATCCAGATTGTATCCAGATTGATTTTAGAAAGTGTGGACAGCAAAGAAAAACACATGATATGCAATTGGATCCAAAGCCACAATTGGAGGTGGTTTGAAATGCTATTCCAGTCCAGTTTCTACAGATGCATCACAGTCCGGATGCTCTGGCGGCTCAAATCACATTTCAAAGTGTCTTTTGCATCACTCGCAACAACGGCATCAAATCCAGAGTTGGAAGTGCATCAGAGTGGTTGTATACCAGCCTCCTGCATCTCTGAGTCTCTGTCTGGTGCAATGGAGGAGTTCTGCATTGCAACTTGACAGAGTGATTGTTTGGATGGCGAGATGATGGATCTCCATTTCTCATGCTTCCACATTGGAAAGCCGTGTCACCAGAGTACAACCCATGCAGATAGGTTGGTGATGCCTGGACACACAAATCCGATCTGATCACTTGCAAGTAACAGTGCAGACAGTCTGTCTTAAAGATCTGATTTGAGAAACTAATCTGATTTGCCTGCAGTCTGAACAAAGCCTGTGTCTTTAAAAAAGGAACGTTGACTCTGGTTTGAGCAGGGTTTGGTTCTCACGTTCTGCAGTAAAAGTCAGGTTCAGCTGGGTTCGGGTCTCAGTTTGAGGCCTGTGAAACCTAACACACACACACACACACACATGCAGCACAGAGCATATTCCCACATACTTCTGCTTGCAAACATGCTGTAACTGTCCCAACCAATTCAAAGCACTCCTCTTTCCCTTTCTCTCTCTATCTGGTTTTGATTCTCTCTCTCAGTCTGTTTCTCATTGCGAGGGAATGTGGCGTCTGTCTCATTGTCACAGACGCTGGGAAACAAGAAGCCTCATCACCCTCATCCTCATCTGATGCTCTCCTCTTCCCTCCCTTCACTCTGTCTCACCCACACACACTGCACAGACATGGCTTTATTGACTTATTCATGCATGGGTTTGTTTCGGGGGCAGAGCTCCTGTCTGCCTGTCTGACAGACACCCCATGAACCCTCGAGACTCCCCTGCCCATCTATCTCTCCACACACACACACACACACACACACAATCACATACACTCACATTATCACCACCCCCCACCCTTGAGCCCCCTAACCCAAGCATGGCACAGGGAGTACTCATAGAGAAACTGGGGTTCACTCAGGTTTCTTCTCCAATGTTTCCCTCCCCTCTTCACTTTCTACTTCTCTTTTCTCTCTCTGCTGGGGAGAAGGGGAAGGTTTCCCAGAACAAAGACAGCCCAATTAAGTCAGTTTGAGTTAAGGTCTGTGTGGCAGAGAAGGAGCGGAAGCGAGGAAGCTGAAGAGAGAAAGCGGCAGCGGAGGAGCGAACAGCGAGAAGAGGGGAAAAGAGAGACAGTCTAGCAAAAAGGGAAAAGAGGGGGTAAAAAAGAAGATGTGGAAAAAAAGAGTAGCGCGAGTCACTTTGTAGCGGAAGCGGGTCGACTTCGTTTTTAGCTCGTCAATGGGAGACTATGAAATATTAATAACTGCTCCAGCCATATACTTCAGAGGCCTATGGTAAAACTTAAAGTCTAATGAGACGCTGCTCATGAATTGCTAATGGGGATGCTGGAATGTGTGTGTTTTTTGTGTGTTTGACTGTCTGCACGTGTGTGTGTGTGCATGAGTGAAGGGGGGGGGGGGGTCAAGCTGGTAGCTGAGGGGTGGAGAATAGCAGAGCGTTCAGTCTTTCAAAGAGTAGATGAGAAACTTCATTAGAGGCTTGAAGTTCTTCCTGCTGCACATCTAAGCGCCATTGCGTTTTCTTGAACTGAGAAGTAACTTTCACTGTTCTCCACGGTCTAACTGCAGCTAACAAAGTTTGTAACTGTCCTGTTAATTGAAACAAAATGGAAATGGATTTTGTTTTTGTTTTTTTTGTAAGTGTCAATCTTTCAGAACAGCTCCATTCTTTTATTCATGGTTAGACTTGCATGTATGTTTGAAGGTCAGAAAGTGCTGCAGGTAATCAGTGTTTCCTTCAGAACTTCTTCTTACTCGCACCTTCCTGCTCTTCATCACATGGGATTTCATCATAAAATTAAACATGCTTCATGCTCCTACTTACGATTCAGTGTCAAAACGTTTCTATGCCTGAGCCATAACCAAAAAAACAAAAATTGCAGATTTTTCCTCTCTAACCTCAGATTGTTTGAGTAACTGAAAAATGATTGTGTATTTCACAAGAACTCAAAGCAAGGATTAGAAACCAAGATTTGCTTTGTTAATCAACTTAGTTATATTGTTAAGTGCTAGCCTCATACTCACAATGGCAATGCTAACATAATGATGTTCAACAGGTTTAATGGTTGCAGAGATCACTATCTTAGTTTATTGTGCTAGTAAGCTAACATTTGCTAATCAGCACTAAACACAAGGTACAATTGAGGATGATGTCTGAGGAAAAGTCAGGAAACACCAAATTCATGAGGACTGATCTTCTAGACCACACGTCTGTACAATGACTGGAGGAGATGTCATGACCACACATCCAGTAGTTGTTGAGAATTTCAGTCTGAACCGAATTGGTGGACCAACTGCCGACCGACATCCCGAAAGTCATGTTGCTACCGTGGATAAATAAGCAAAGATGACAACCCGTTATGCCTTAGGTTGGTCCTGACCTCTCGGTTGGCAACCTCTCAAATTAAGCATTTATTAAGTTATAATTGGTTTAAGTTTGTTTGAGAATTTTGAGAACATCCTAAAATGGTGTAAAGGTTTTCATTTTATACATTTTGAATAATCATTCAAATAAATAAATATGTCATAAATAATAATTTATGAATAATCAGTTAGAAAAATGGCTCATAACAGTTTTGTTATGTACAATTTATGAAGATTTACAAATAATAACAGGCAAGTTTAAAGCTATTCATAACTTTTAAAAGCTATATAATCTTCAGTTGAAAGCTCGAGAAAAAGCCAGCAAGTGGATCTTTAATTAAGATTCATTTTAATGAACGTTTCCCAACATGGAAAACAAACTCTCACACTCAGCTGTCACAACTACTGCTGACATATCCTTATATAGGATCGCAACTCCGTTATACAAACTTATTAGCATACATACACCGTGACTCACAGGAGATGTTGTAGTTACTGACAAATATATTGAAGACTTATATGTGCTTACAACTACGCTGTTAAACACCCTTCAGTCACTGTTTATATACTGCTTATTAAAGGGCTTACATGTTACAGACTGACTTATATCAAAATCGTTTAAAACAGACAATATTCCTAATTAAATATTTTGTATTACTTTTTAATATATTTATATATTCTGTATATGCTAAGTCACCTGCAATTATAGTTTAGAATTAACATTCACATTTAGAATTGCTGGTGACTTACCAGCTTTTGCTGATGGCCTATTAGAAAGTAAGAAATTCGCAATCCTTTGGTTAACCCACATCTCTGCAGAACTGATGGTTTATCTTTTATTAATTGCTGTATTCTTTACATTGTAACTGATGATACTTTGAAAGTGAAAAACTCGTGAGCATTTATTAATGACTCGCTTATTAATTACTCACCAGCTAGAGAGCTTTTTCACAATCGGACAGCTTCAAAGCTGCTGTTAATAATTGCTTATAACTTATTCATAAAGTATTAGTAAAATATCTAATATAGCTGTAAGTTAAACCTTTAAAGTGTGTCATATGAGAAAGTAACATCAGATATTTTATTAAAACACTCATCTGACAGAAAATGAGAATTCCTGGTCCACTACAGCGAGCCCTGTATTCCTCTGTAATTGTCTCATGCTGGTCTCTTACCCAGATATTTGGTACAGCAGTGAAGTACCTGGCCGAGTCTCCCAGTCTAATCTGTGCCAGAGCCGGCAGGCCTCGCGTAATAAGAGAGCCTTGCATAACGCCGGCTGAGTGTGATGGCAGGGATGAACCATCAGCTGGGGGATTGTGGGCCGTGTGCTGGCTGGGACTGAGGGGAGCCCAGGGGTGTCGCCCTGCATCACAGTGTTGCTTACTGACCTAATTTCTTACCTCCCTGAAACCCCCCCCCCCCCCAGCACAGCGCTAATGCTGCGATGCTGAGGAGATAAATTGGTATTTTATTAAAAGTCAAGTATGAACAGGTCTGTGTTCCAGTGATATATAATGGATTAATTGCAGAGTTGATCAATACCACGCTGGATGTCTATGAGCGTAAATTACCCTGATCTGATTAAAATGATCTATTTTGATCAGATTTCCATATGCACTGTTTATTATTAGTAAGGGCCAATTAGTTATTAGGAGCAAGAGCAGCAGGAGAATACTGAGTACACTCTAATGAAAGAATGGAGAGATTTTCCGTGTATTATTTTATTGAGAAAGTAGGCTACATCCACAAGCTGCAATTTGGAGGTGTTGCTAAATATGTGAAGTGGCAACGATTTATTTCTGAGCACCACTGGAGTGTTTTCTGCCTCATCTCAGATTGGCTAATGTGTGCATAAATACATTTAACACTGGGAGAAAAGCTCACCTACCAGCAGGTTTTTAAAAATGTTTGGATGAGTGTCGGCAATCAAAAGCAACATTAATCAAAACCTGAATCCCTGCTTCCAGGTGTGAAGTGAATCCCAAGCAAGGTTTGAAAAGATGCGACAATGAATTGTGAATTAGCTGTGTTTCTGTGAGACAAGTTGAAATAAATAAAATGTTGTTTTGATCCAAATGCAGAAATATGTACTATCAAATAATGTTTGTTACAAATGCAGTTTTTTTTAAAAGGATGTGGACAGCAGACGTGCACGTGATTGTGTTTCTGCTACATTGGGTGTCAGATGTGTTCAGACACTAAATCTACATCACACGGACGCTTGTGGACCTTCGCAGCCACAGAGATGCAGTGAATTCAAAAACAGATAAGGAACAATTTGAATGGAATAAATAAACAAACCAAACTACAGGGATTATATTAAAATGCTATATTTTTATATATATATATATTTATTTATTTATTTATTTCAACTTGTCTCACAGAAACACAGCTAATTCACAATTCATTGTCGCATCTTTTCAAACCTTGCTTTGGATTTACTTCACACCTGGAAGCAGGGAGTCAGGTTTTGATTAATGTTGCTATATATATATATATATATATATATATATATATAACTGTAAAACACAGGAATAATAATGCATTAGTGCAACTCTGAACTGTGTTTTTCCCATTATTTGGTATTTATAAGCAGTAATGTTTATAACACACTATAACACAGTTGTAAGCAGATATACGGGCTATAACTCCTCCTCTGGAGCTGCTGTATAACCAGATAACGATTGCCAATATAATAAAAGACAGTTATAATAATACATCTTCATGAGGGTTATTTTTTGACAAAAACTGTACATTAATGAACACTTGAATCTGCTTATAACAACATTATGCTGTTATAAACATGTATTAAATATTTAAATATTTATATACTGCTTATAAATGCAAAATATGGGGACTTGAGTGTTACATTCAAATGTCACAAAGTAGTGAAAAAAACAAGAGTTTTCAGAGCCCAAGGTAACATCTTCAAATGGTTTGTTTTGTTCAACCAATTCTGAAAGCCACATGTGTTCAATTCTTAATGTATTCAAGTGAAGAAAAGCAGCAAATCTTCACATTTAAGAAGCCAGAACTAGTTGATGTTTGGCCTTTTTGTGTGATATATATTATATACTATAATATTATCTAAACTGGTGATGATTACTAGTCGACTTCTCAATTAACTGTCCCAGCACACACATGCTTGTATGCACTTGGAGATATTTCATGTGCAAACTAAATGTAAAACAATGCGACTGTCTCCTGGAAAGTTGTGTTGAAAAGACATTTTGCAGAGAACACATCATGTCCTCAGTACTAACTGTTGAGACTGAGGCATTTACCAAGCTTATCGTGTCAAACCTGCATCATCATTAATATGACATATTCGTCCCCATCTCTATTTATTACAATATTTCTTTATCAACAGAAAAAGTTTTCTGCCTCAAGCAAGCAAAAAACTATTTTGCAGCATGGTGGGAATTTCACTGAAATGTGCCACTTTCTATTCAGCCTATCTAATTCAATATGTTGTTATTTGCATAAAAATGCATGGATGGAAAGTCTGCCGCTCCATAAGGATGCTACAGAGCATAGGATGAGTGCTATGTGTGGGCAACGTATATTGTTTGGTGGATTTGTGTGTTTGTCCTCTGCTCTGCATATATGTCTGTTGACATGTGAGTGAACAAATGGGCGAGATTTGTTAATGCAGATCTATCTATCTCACCGTGAGTGCTTACGCAAGTTGGCGTGCATGTGTGTCACACATGCATAGTAAATATGTAGCGTCGGATTGGGTGGGAGTTCATTACTCTGTGTGTGTGTGTGTGTGTGTGTGTGTGTGTAAAGGGGAGGAGGGGTGCAGTCCTTCTGCATGAGTGGGGCTGTCAGTGGGCATCAGTCAGCCAGGCAGCGACAGGCGGAGCAGATCATTAGCAGAGACGGAGAGGGGAAGGGAAAGAGAGGGAAAGAGAGAATGGAGAAGATGAGGGAGTGAGGGAGTGCAGAGGCAGAGCGGAGGGGAGGCCTCAGCGATGCGTCTTTAATATCCGTCTTACGAGAATTACACAGACAGGCCTGTGCACTGCTCAGTCACGCAACCACACCGCCACGACCATCCTGTCCTCCTCTGTGCTCCTATCAGCTTTGTTACTGTAGGCTCTGGCTGCCATCATATCTGTCAATATCTCCAGAGTAAAGCTGCAAAATGTCAGTATTGCTCAAAGAAGCTTTTGATACAGCATTCAGACTATCATGACACATAATAGTATATTTAGTATGTGGTCGATATACTGTATTAGATTCAGATTAAATTCAGATTCAGATTAAAGTGTATTACAGTCAGTTGTAGTGTTGATCACTTGTATGATCAGGTGTTGTTAAAAGTAGCAACACCACAGTGAGCTGTTCTCTCAAGTAAAAGTCCTTCATTCAAAAGGTTACTTAAAGGGATACTTCAGCAAATTAGTAATGTGCTTTCATAATGTGGGGGACTCACAAAAAACAAACTGAAGAAAGAATTCTCTAAATTGAAGCAGCAGCGGCTGAGGTATTAGGCCTTGTATAGTCCCTAGTATGGGTCAAGCACCAAAAGCCCTGGATCCTACATTTCCTATAATGCAACATAATAATGTATTTTGATAGACATTCCCTACCTGGCAAACACAAATGTCTTTCAAGTGTCATATTATTATTACTACATTACAAGGTGCAAACAGAAATTTAATGTTTTAGCTGGTTGATGGGGAGATAATTCTAACTACTTTATATACTGTTGGGTATTTTATTTATAAAAATGAATCACATTTTATGCTCTCATCATATGTTGTGTAAAGTAAAATATTGACTAGTAAACCAGTAAATACATCTGAAATGTATTGCAGTGGTATAAAGTAGCATTAAATTCTCAAGTACTTCAGAACTGTACTTAAGTAAAGTAAATGTTTTTAGTTAAATTTGCCACTTCTCAGTACATTTTGTAAATGCACTTAGTGATGTTCCACCACAACGACACTGTTAGCACAAAATGCATATAAAAAGCAGATAAAAGCCTGTTATGATCACAGTATATTGGTGTAACCTTCTTCTTAACCACAGCCAATTAAACATGGCACAAAGTCCTCACTCTGCCTCATTACGAAAAACAACCTGCCACAATGAGTGTTTTGGAAAACACCTAAAAAAAGTTGTATGATATTTAGTCTTGATAGGTTTTAGGAGGCTCCTTAGCTAAACAGGGTTATGAGGAGATAAGAAAAGAAGCATACTCGTGTAATCCAATAAAATGTCACATGAGAATCAATTATCATGCGTTCTCAATAAATTAGCAGATACGCAAACCACGTTAACAAATAAAATATCACCTCAGCCATGTGTTTAGTAATGCCAAGCAACCGATGACAACCTGCTGCAAACTTTGTCACATTGTCACTGAAACACCATGTTCAGTAACTCGCTCCAGTCTCTGTCCGTCCTCTCTTAGTACAATGTACAGGAAGACCTTGTGTAATTCTGACACTCTCCTCCACATCTCAACTCGTTTGCATTTTGCCCTTTCATCGTTCACCGGCTGGGCCCATAATTCATCTTTTAGTGCTGCATCTTGTGGTGACCACCTTCCACTCTACAACACCATTAAACAGGCAGATTAATGCTACTATTAAATCCACACATCGACTTCGGTGGTACTCATCAAAGACAGTATATATGACTAGTGGAATCAAGGATTTGATGAAGTCAGACTTTCAGTGGGCCAATAAATCAGTTAGGGAGGTGCAATCTAACACTTCACAAGGTAGAACCTGACAAAGGAGGAAACAGATAGTGGGCAAATAAGGCTTTGTAGAAAATTAACACAACAGACATGTACAGCTGTGCAAACATTTAACCTCATATACTTCAGTAACAGTAAAAGCGACTTTGACCGGCTAGTTTTGTAACACTTGGTCTTGTCTTCACAATTAAACAGACATTATTACTTTCTAGGTCTGCCCCGAATACCAACAGGGCTACAATATGTGCAATAATCACATCAAATGAACTACAGCCATAGCTAGGGCAAGTAATTAGACTCAAAACCAACGCACATAATAATAAGG
The DNA here is from genome assembly GCA_036023655.1 of Nannoperca australis. Lineage (NCBI taxonomy): Eukaryota > Metazoa > Chordata > Actinopteri > Centrarchiformes > Percichthyidae > Nannoperca > Nannoperca australis. The sequence goes on from JAVQJD010005782.1 coordinate 9,219, forward strand.
CGCTTGCACGTGATACAAGCGCACAGAACAGTATCTGAAAAGAACCCTCGCAGGGGAGCGCTCCTGCTCCGCGAGCACAAGTGCGGCCTCGACCCTCCCTACGTGCTCGGAACTGCTCGCTCACTCGTCAAGTTGACTTTTGAGACTTTGAAGGCGTGGATGGAATACAGAGTGGCTGATGTCTCCCCTCCTCCTATGCTCAGCATTCCAATACTGATTTGGACGTTAATTACCATGGCAACAGTCGAAGCTTAGAAGCATTTGGGTCTGTCCTGTTACTTTCATTGCTGTACAGTAACATATTTGCATGGCCAGATTAACCTGTTTGGGGGACCTGAGGCTAATATTTCTTTTTGGGTCCCTTTGATCCCCCACCTACCATTTTCTGTGCATTGGAACTCACACGGCAGCTTCATTTCAGGCCCAAACAACCAGAGACCAACCTATACACAAGATATTCTGTGATTAAAAACTACTTCATCTGGGAGCAAAATATTATATTACTCTAAAATAATAATGGTCTTATGCTAGAATTTGACACAGGCCTCTTCTACAAGACAGGGCCACAAAATGACACTGCATAACCCACTTTAGTTGACACTGTATTGATATTGTATTGTATTATAAGTTGTCATTAAAGCCACTAATGTGAAACAGTTTGTTCCTGAGTAATACACCATGCATTTACACCCGGCATTGTTAATGTGTAAATAGAGAATGCATTGTGATCAGAATGAAATCGGATCAGCCAGACCACATTTGAAGGTCACCAGGCCCACATTGTGATCAGATCTCAGCTAGTAAAAATCAACATCTGCCCAGTAAGTTGAAACTGGGAAAGATCCAATTCAGCTATTTTAACCTTAAGAAAGTGTTGCACCTGTTGCTGCACTCCTTTTTTGAGTACAGTTTCCATTCACTACAATAGGCAATACATTTTAGATTATTGGATACCTTGTGTTAAAAGAATTAGGGTGAGGTGGCACTAAAGGAAAGCTAAAAAAGGAAAAGGACTTGTGCTCGGGGAACATGAATGTGCTCAGTAAATTTGATGGCAGTCTGCTCGTTGGATTGTGATATTTCATGTGTAAAAAATGAAGCCTAGCAGACAGTAAAGAAAAAGTCATGAGTTAACCCAAATTATTTGAAATCAGCCTCTAACCTCTGGAGACTACTTATAGCCATACTACATTAGAAAGCAATTTGGCTAGTACTTGGTGATATCTTAAAAACATCTCCATACATATACCCTGAAGCTGGCAGAGCAAAAACTAGTGTTAGATAGCACAAGTCACACGTTCCCAATTACTTTAGTTGTTTTTCTGAATTAACTGCTGGCTAATAGCCATGTTAAGACTGCCAACTCTTCTCAGGCAACAAGATAGTGTTTTGAAAGCTATGAAACAACCTTTTTTCTGTCTATGTAATCTTATTGGACTACGATCATCCTCATCAGAAAATTCACTTAACAGAATTGACCTCGCAGCAGTCTTTTCACTTATCTCTTCTTGTTGTTAGCTTTGTGTTTACCCATTATTTGTGTACAGCAAATTCTTCCCATGCCAGGGGTGGTTGTTGTGACTCAATTGCAAAGCCTCCAATGCAACATTGAACTGGCTCATCTATAAGTGAATTCACCTTTTAGAAAGTCATTTTTAAAGCATGGCAGTCATGAGAGATGAGGGCCCGCTCTGTGTGAGAATAATAAATCAAGCCCTTCTAGTGGTGACCATACACACTGTAGACCTTATGCTAAGCTAGGTCACTGCTGGCCAGGGTTGAAATATTATCCTCATAAAACTTTGCAGGACATCTATTTTCTCTCTCGAAAGCCAGACTTCAGTACACAAAGGTACATCTAAATCAAATAAATTCTACCAGACGCAGACTGTTTGGTGGAGGAGCGGGTCTAATCTACGGCCAGATTTGAATTTCTTTACGTAAACTTCCAAGCAACAGCAGAGAGACAGAGGATGACAGGACAGAGTTTAGATTACACAGGAATGGGGAGGGGTCAAGACAGAGGTGGGGGAGAGAGACAGAAAGAGTCTGGAGTTCATTTGAGGCTAGCTGTCGTCAGGCTCGGCATCAGCCATCACATGGGCAGAATGCTAAACGGCGAGCTCAGAATCCTGACCTATTTTCATCAAACTGACACAGAAATCCACTGAGTCTTACGCTGCTAACCCCTGTCTGCCTCCTGGACCGCCCTTATGAAGCGATCACACACACAAACTGTACAATCTGTACATAACATAATGTAAATCTGCTTAGTCGTGATTTAAAGCAGTTTAATGATGTTTGATTAATATATCCAAAATGACTAGACTGTAAATTATTTCCGCTCCAGTCCAGCTTGAAAGGCTTTTATTGTAATTTGTCCAAATATGCCGTTGGACTGATGAATATTCATTAAGTGAAAATACTCTTCCCTGACTCTTCTTTGTGCTGACAATAGACAGTAAGCATGGTCTTTTTCTGTGTCTGTGCTCAACTTGACATCGTTAGCAGACACCTTCCCGAGTGTAGCAACTGCTTTAACAGGCTTCTTACAAAGACAATGAGCAAATACCTCCAGTTAAAACACAGCAAATGATCCCGCTCTTAAGGCACTAATGGCTTTAATTTTCAACTGGCTTTTATCAACTATGATCAAAGTGTAATTACAGACACCTTTAATGAAAACGGATTCAATTGCCAGCAACCTTGACTTGATTGATGCCAAACATCATCTGAACATGACTGCACTACACTGAGAACAATACACATTAAGTGTGATTGATAGTATTGTAAAATGATGGTGTAGTTTTTATTAATATGCCCTGTTCTTTACTTACTGCAACCATTCATTTCCCTCAAAAAATGAAACTTTTTCAGCATGTCTCAGGGTACATTATTTTTTTTATTCTACTACTGATAATATTTCTCCTTCCATTACATATCTTAAGTGCTACTTTGTAGATACTTTTTTCATTGGTCCTTATGCATGAATGCCCTTGTGTTATCCAAAACCACTACAAGGTTTGCTCTAACAAATGCTCCAAGATGGATTCACCAAAGTCTCTTAACTTCACAAACTTGTCATATGTTTTTTGTTTCAGCCAATGATATGACCAAATACCCCAAAACATTATACATATATCAGCATGTTAGTTTTGTCATTGTGAGCATGCAAGCATTTCATTTAAAGCATTGTAGTGTGAAAGTACAGCCTCACAGAGCTTCTAGCATGGCTAGCAAGTTCATTCAGATCATTCCTATTTCAAACAACTGTTTCTTTCCTCTTTTCAGAAAGGCAGACTGTTTGTACATGACTTGTATGACAAGCCTGAACCACTCAAGAATTTTGTTTGTGTTCCAATTTGTGTTCAGAAATTTCTCAATATGGGAAAATCTTCCAGTACAACAAGTTCTCTTAAATCACTTCTACGTACCATTTTAAAAGGAATCCTTTAGTATGAGCGGTTCTTGAATAATGAGTGCATACAGTACATTTTTCACCATGAAAGCCAGAGCCCTGGCAGTGTCGGAGCCTTCCTGAACTCACTAGGTTGCAGGGCCATTCCCTTTCTTCTCTTCATTCAAACTAAGTCAGAGATTCCCAAACACCAAGTCCAGCGAGCTGCATTTCCACGTTGTCTTTTTTTTCTATACTCAAGTAAATCGCTCCCTACTCTGAAGCTCTCCAGTGAAAAAGAGATGTCTGCCCATCATGAATGGATTGATTCAGAGAGCAAGAATACCATTTTCCAAGCAGATATCCATCTTTGATGTCAAAACTGCAAGTTACAGCTAATTGTTGCTATTGCATACAAGCAGCAAAATGGCAATGTTCAGCAGCAGGATGTTGTTATTGATATAAATCACATCTCAGCTTGAGCAACAAATCTTTAAGAAGGATCTTTAGATATTGGTAAACTGTGGCAGGCTAGTTTATACTTCATACTGTATTGTAAATTTGTTCTGTGTGACTGACTTCAATCTTGATTGTCTGGTACAATTATCTGTGGGAAAGCTCTGATGAGCAACTAAACTGTGAAATACCCCTCCATTATATAAATGAAATAAAAGTCTGATACTACTTGTCAAGCAGCAGCAGTTTTCTTGTTTTTACATGCCCTCCTCTCTTCAACTCTAGAGAAAATCTGGGTTTGAAAAGTCATGATCCAGGTCATCCAGCATGGCGCCGAGAGGTTCACTCACCAGCAGCATAAATCACAGAGCTGCTGTCCTCTGACTGATTACCTCCCATCAATCTTAGTTTGCTGAGCCCTCCAACAGGAGAAAGCCCTCGTGAAGATCTGATTAAAAATGTAAGTGACTCATAATAGGAGTACATGCCTGGCCTCAGAGTCGATACTCTGATAGTCATAAGCTCTGAGTGGGATTTATCTACTCATCTCCAAATGTCCTTTCACCTGCTCACGCACAGATACTGGCCTGATCTCAGCGAGGGAACCTGCTTCCAAGAGGTGAGGTCTGGAAGAGACCTAGTGGAGATCTGTGTTTGTGCGTGTGTGTGTGTGTGTGTGTGTGTGTGTGTGTGTGTGTGT
>JAVQJD010005793.1:0-14051 GCA_036023655.1 Nannoperca australis
TGAGCATCTCTGGAGAGACCTGAAAATGGCCGTCCACCAACGTTCACCATCCAACCTGACGGAACTGGAGAGGATCTGCAAGGAAGAATGGCAGAGGATCCCCAAATCCAGGTGTGAACAACCTGTTGCATCATTCCCAAGAAGACTCATGGCTGTACGAGCTCAAAAGGGTGCTTCTATTCAATACTGAGCAAAGGGTCTGAATACTTATGACCATGTGATATTTCAGTTTTTCTTTTTTACTATGTTTTACTTTTTTGATTTTAGCAAATGGTTGCAATAAAACAGAGTGAAAAATTAAAGGAGTCTGAATACTTTCCGTACCCACTGTATATGATGGTGTGTTTACAATAACCTTTCCACATGACTGCATATACATAATTCACATATCTCAGGTACAGGTACACCTGTGCAGCTCTTAATTAAGCTATCAGTTCTGTCTGCAACTACACTGAAATGAATGACTGGCTATTTTTTTTTTATCTGAAAGCATGATTATGCAAGTGTGGTTTCAATCACTCCGTGCCCCCTTTGCTTTGCTGATACTTCATTTGTATGCAGACTCTTTCACAGCGTGCCCCTAGGAGAGCAGAGGTCCATATAATAGTTATTCCAAGAGCTCTGCTTTGAATATTTCAAAGGGATGCAACACAACTCTGAAAAAAAATATTCAGATCAGTACAGATGGATTAATCAATGCTTTGGTATTTCACAAAGGAAACCTGTATTAAGCTCAAAGGGGGAAACTTGTTAGTCAAATACACATGGGGGATTCTGTATTATCTTCAGCTTCTCTGGAGCTGCAGTCTATGCTTCAGGTATTGACATTTTTATAGACTCCTCTGTATTGATCTGTGTAAAATGTAGGGAGTTTAATTGAAGAAAGGAGTCATAATAAAAAGGGAAGGCAGCTCACACTGTGGGTGTCAGTTCAACATCACCCTGCAGTGCCAAGAAACAGAGCTAAGTGCTAAAAATATGAAATAAGGACATGTGTCTCTTCTTGTATGTATCATCCTCAGAGACTCACCTCTCAGCGCTTAACTGAGATCGTGTGCTTAATTATGCATGTAATATCTTGTCAGAGGAATTGTCTCTAAAGTGTGTGATCCGGCTTTTCCCCGTCGTCAGTGCGAGATAAGATCTATTAATTGCTCTAATAAGAATTATTTGTAATGTCTCTCTGGCATATGTGGGGGGCTATTCTGTCTAATGCAAGGCTGTGTCAAACATCCAATTTCAAAAGTGTCTGGTGCAGGGGTTGATGCAGATATGAATATTTATGTAGAAAATACTTTGTGTCCAGATTCATATGCCGAAAAAAAGATCATCTTTTTTTTTTACAGCATCATATGAAATGAAAACATTGGGATAGAGTTAGAACAGATAATATAGGATGCTAGGTTGGTGTAAAGTGGCTCTTACAGTAGAAGGTTTAAATGTAACTTTTGATTGATGGCAAACTATCAAATTATGTCAGAGGGAAATATCATACAAATGTATTTGAGAGGATTTTTCATGTCATTGTTTTTGCATTGCATTCCTCCGTTGACATTTCTGTCCTAGCAGCCTGAATTCCAAGGCTCAGTATGAATGAGTGGTTATTCTGTGAATATATTTTGGCCACAGTTAATTTAACTTAGTCTGGTGTGAACATCTACAGTGTTTCCGGTTACTTTTAAGCATAGAGAAAGGATTCATGTAATAAAAAATAGGGTTAAGTTGGATTACAACTGTCAGTCAGTATCAGAGCAGCTGAAGGAACCAAAAGATGTGGCAAATTACATTTAGTTTAATATAAATTTTTGTCTTCTGATAGGGGGTTTCAACCATTGGACTGCACAAATAAAATTAGTTTTAAACGAAAAGTGAAAATGTTTGATCCATAGCTTTTCATACTAAAACATACCACGGAAAAGTGGTATCTGATTAATTTGACACACTGTTCACAGTGTAGAAGAACGGGTGTTTCTCTTTACACTTTTTTTAATCTTATCTTATCTTACTGTGTGACAAACGTGCCTCTAATTTGTAATCGCTCCCAAGCAACACACCCCAGAAAAGTCTTCCCATTTAAAAAAAAGGATGAATTTGTTTCTATATCAAGTGCGAATCATGTGTATTGAAGTCATTTCAAAGGATATGACAGCCTTAGAACTTATGAAGCCCCCAAACAAGATTGCGGTGTACCTAGGGCGCAGAGTCAGGTTTAGTACTCTAAACACGTCATACTGGAGCACAACAAGGCTGCTGAGCCTGAATGCTTAATTTGCGGCCAGTGGGATGCTTTATCCAGAGATATAAACAAGTGCAGGCCCTATTGCATGCACTATCACGTGGGGTGAGCATGGGCTGAATTGTTAAACAGTATGTGGAGCCTCCTTGTTAACCCCCAGAGCCAGATTCCAAGCATTCATTCAAGAAAGACTCCAGACCTTGAAAATCAAGTCGTGCATAGCAATTGAAATCATAACTCCAAGGATCTGGGCAAGGCTACGCGTCAAGTTTTTCATTATCTTTGACTCTTAGCATCACAGCAACAATATCCTGTGAATTCAAATGGCTTGGACCAAAATAAAAAGGCCACAATTAATAAGACATGATTTTCATATCAGCATCCAATTGAAAATGATATCCTGCTAGAAATATAAACTGTTTATTAATTCTTCTCACAAAAGCCTTTTCTGCCTGAGGATTGTGTTTAATGTGAAAGAATGGCTGAAACTTGTGCCTGTATAATGCTAAGCAAGCCATTTAATATCTTAATGCGCCGGACTTGAAATTCTGAAAGTGTATTTCAAAGTATTTCAAATCTTGAATTCAGTTTACTAAACCAGATGCACACGTCTTTGGTGTGTGAAATATTTAAATACAGTCAGGTACAGACCTGGGGGCTTTTACCCTGATTCATTGAATTATTATATGTGTCATTAGCCTCCTGTAAATACTTCCATCTGTGTGATTCATTACCAGAAAAGTATTATTCTTTTGACTGTGAACATTATTTGTGCCTACATGACACATTATGATAACCTTTTATCACGTGCCAGATTTACACAGTAGTGTACACTGCATGGTCTGCAGTATTGCACTGAATGGAAGAGTAAAACTAAAGCGGTGGTTCAAGATAATAGGTGGGTAGGGAGGTATAAAAAAACACCTCTGCTTTTCAGGCAGAGAGAGAAGACTTTTTACTGTTCAATTTATAATTGTAACCATAAATAAATATATAGATTCAGGATTGTCCAGATGTTTAGTTTTCAAGCCTCATACTGAAACTTGTCTTGTTGGACCACAGGCTTGTTCATATATATATATATATATATATATATATATATGTATATATATATAGTGACTCATCTGTTCATTGTGCTTGAGAAAGATGGGCAAGAGTATAATATTACAGCATTCCTGGAGACCCTGTTTAGCTGATGGGCTTGTGTCTGCTGTGCAGTCTGGCTCTGCAGAACATAATTCACACAAATGTTCCCTGCCAGTGGTCGAGTGTGCTGGTTTTCAATCCAATCAAACCTCACCCACTAATTTTACTAATCAGCATGCCTTCAACCAGACAGAGAGAGAAAAAATCAGCTGGTGTTGAATTTGGCTGCAATATAAACCTGCATATTTTCCAGGGCACAGGACTGGACACCGCGGGCTTAGTGGAAACATGGCAGCACACCTCACTGATCCAAGCCCTATCCATGTACAATGGATGCACTGAATGGTAAATGCGGCACATTAAAATAATTTCTTGGCTCCCTCCATGTGCCCAGATAGTGCTGTTTCTTTTGATGATGCGTTAAAATTCAACCAACCTCTCTGTGTGACAAAGCCGTGTGGATCCACATTCAGGAAACTTTATTGTCCATCACAATGTGATAAAAAAGTGTGCGTATAAGAGTGTAAATGACAGGCCTGAAAGACTCATGTCCAAACTAAAGGCTTCCAAGCATCTAATAAAGGATAGCAAAATGTTGTTTTTAACATTTATTTCATTTTATTGATTTTTTGTTTTACAAAAAATATAGGATTTCACTATAATATTGGTAAACAGCATCTGGGAAAATCACATGTTGCAGAGTTCTGGGTGCATAAAAAAGAGTCCTCATATTAAAATGTGAAGATAGCCTCAATTCCCATATTCATAACCTCCAGTGTGTATCTTGCAGGAGGCTGCATATTCCCATATGCAAGTCCAAGGTTGCAACCAGTGCAGTGGGGTGTGTACTCAAAGTGGCTCTTAAGTGTAGTAGTGAGGTGGTAAAAGCGCCGACGGTGTTGTTATAGTTACCGTTGGCTGAAAAAGCTTTATAGCTCCCACTTGTTTCGGATTGTTGTTGTTTATATCTGCTGTACTTTATATTTTTTTACCGTCAGTGTTTAAAATACATTTTAAATATTTTCATGGACAAAAGTGTTCTAGCTTATGTTGCAAAATATATTTTAACTCAAAGAATATGAGCACATGATCATAAACATTAAATGGGTGATTGGTTTGGGACAGATTTTATATCTAGAATCGGATATTTCAATTAAAGCTGCACTGATCAATATTCTTATATTAACAATGGATTACATGACAATGTCTAATGTGAAAGGGTTAGCTCTTAGTAACAAACACACAGATTTATCACCCACTCTGCAGTTCTTCTCAGCTCTACAGCCCATTTTAGCGTCTTTCAGCTTGTTATTTTGGTTTTCAGGCCTGCAGTGTCACTGTTTTGGTTCATTCTCACCACTCTCATAAACAGCAGGCAGCTTTATTCAGTAAAAAAGCTCTAAAAAGGGACTTACGTTACCTACCCCACAAAGTTAGCAGATTTGTTTTACCTCAGCAGTTGGTGGAGATCAAAACAGAGAGAGAATATTGGAATTTTATCAAGATACACTATTTCAAATGAAACTACAAAGTTTGTACTACGTCTGCTCGATGTGTAAAGAGGCAAACTGTTTACGATGACGATAATGTGTCAATGATTGTGTAAATGTAATTAATACACTTTAAAGAGCCAACAGCATCAGTCCTTTCAGGAAGTGACCCGCAACAACTTATGTTCAAGTGACAAAGCCCTCTAGTGGCTGTCGTAATTATTACATGATGTTTTTATGCACGACCATGATTGTTCTCTTAAACACGTGTTTTAACATGTTGTGATTAAACACATGTTTAATGATGAATTATCTTAAGTTATACTAAGAGGTGGTTGTTGTAACCGATTCTAAGCTGTTGTTAATCAGCAAGTGATTTTTGGTGCCACAGTGATGTGAAAGTGCACATCTTAAAACAGAATAATTTGTAGGCAAAGACATCACTTATCTGGGTCCTGCTGTCCATAAAGAGCAAGTAATTCATTACTGTCACCCTTAAAGTATATAGTCCTGATTGCTAATGCGAGGACACAATCACCATGCAAGCACTCAGAGCCGAGCAAATATCCCACGACACCCAGCCTTGTCTGTGTTAAAGAATAGAGCTGTATTGTTCATATAATGTATGACTCAACATTTCATCTTAAATCCTACAACTGACTGTATTTGTTCTCCCAGACTAACTCATTTTGAGGTAATATTATTTTCTAGGTGTTCTATCATGAAATGCTGAAGTATTTGTTGGAAATCTAAGAGATGCGATGCTGAGGCAACTGTTCCCTGACGTTAGGCCCAGTCTGACAGGCATGTAAAAAATCTGTTTACATCATGCCATGACAACATTGTGCTGACATCTCCATTTCTCATTTGAGCGCATGAAATAACCCTGTCAAAAATATATTACAATCCATACTTATGACATTTTGCTCTCTTCAGTCACACAAGGTCAACAGGGTGGGGAAGCAAACACGCTCTACGGCAAGAAGCCTTTGGTGCAATCTTTATGACGTCAATAATCATTGGTTGTGAGTGCAGTTTCCAGGCTTTATTTTATCATGCTCAGGGTGGAATAGATGGAATATAGAAATCTGTTTCTGCTTGAGTCTGAGTGAACTCATTCAACCGTTGTAAAAGAAATAAAATAAAGAAGAAAAGGAATAGAAATTTGCCTTAACAGCATCTGACTTTGTGACCTTTCAGTCAGCGTGTATTAGATTTATCACTTTCTTGTCCCTACACCTTGTTGATGTCTCCAGAGTACGACTACATTGGTATGGGAGGGGAGGCCTAAGCTGTGACTATGACATCTTTCTTGGTGCATTATCTTCACACTCAATCTCCTTGGGGTAGATGGAGTGCGTAGAGGAAGTGCTTCCACCGGTTAAGTCCTAACATGTAACCAGACATTGCTTTTAGGGGTCGGCTGTTAACAGGGTTGACAATGCTCTTTTACAGCCTTCAGATTGAATATTCCCTGAGTCTCCCGCTGCAGAGGCCATGTCATTACAGCTGATAGCTCCATTATTTTTTGAAAGAGTTGGCAGGACTTTTTATGTTTTGTATTTTCCCTGCACTTAATGGCTGTCAGTGTCCCTTACCTTTAGTGCACATACTTTCACAAGGACACTTTTGGTTATGGCACCATGGCTTGTGTTCTGTGTGGTCGCATTTGAATTCAGATTCAGGTTTTCCAGACTATTGAGAACATAGAATCCATGACTTTGAGAAGCTGAGGAGCTTTAGATTGTAATTATATATAAACAAAATAGCTTTACTTTGCCCATAACTTATGGAGGCTCAAAAAGGTGTTGTAAAGTTCAACACATAAGTAATTATGACATAAATAATCACATAAATAGGTGGTGTTACATAAACAAATGAACCACAAGTTTGTTTGCATTGCTGCACATGCTACCTACCTAGCTGTTTAACTAACAAAGCAGTTAGCTCTGATTATTACTCGCCATCAAAGTGAAGAGTTAGCAGTGTTAGCTATAGCTCCTGTTGGCTACCAAAGAGGACGGCCAAGAGAAAGACTCTACTAAGTATAGGCTGCAGAAAAAGATTAAAATCAATCTGATCAAACTATACAGACCGTTAGAGTAAAAATTGTATGTGTGCATAATTCTGTTGGGCTACGAGGAATATTGTGGATTTGGGCTACATCACCATAACAGGGCCGCTTCATAAATAACTGACGTCCATGTTTAATGATGGAGTTGAACACTGAGCCAAATTGCCCTGACTTTCCCTTGTTCCCTCCTCTCTGCTTCTTCATTCCTCCATTTTTCTGCTCCAAATCACTTCCTGAAGGCAGAATGAACAAGCTGTAGGATCCATTCATTGGTCATCAGGACTCTGTCTGCTGTATTTTTATTTATTTCTTCTGTAGCCATCTAATCAGGGAAATCTGCAGAATAGGTCCAATAAAAAAATCAAAAAGTACTTTGGGCCCTGGGCTGGTGGGAAAATAAATAAAATTTCATCAAGCATGGAAACCAACAAATCAACCCATCAATCAACTGAAAATGATTTTAGCATTTATGTCATTACGCGAGGAGACAAAAATAATGTGACATATTATGATGGATAAATTAATAATGCAAGCGGCATGTGAACGTAAGGGTGGACATATGACTGAAATAGATAGATAGGTGTATTATATTTTTCATTTTATCGGGCCAACATTGCTTAACGTTACATAGAATGCAAAGTGAGACTATTTCAGACAATTTTACTAAGTTTGAAGTTATTACAAAATTTCAAGATCATATTCATTAGATTAAGAATAAGTTATGGTTTATTCACATCATTTCATGACTTCTCTACCAAAACCTCTACAAAAATAGAAAAAGAACTATAAGACACCACACTCCTCACTCTGCGGACTAGAGGCTGTTGTTTTATTTTTACTTTTTCGTCCTGCCTTACGAATTTCCCTGAGAATAAATGAGGACGTATTTATGATAGAGTTTTTTCTTAGAAACAATCCTGTATTTTGAAAAGAGCTATAATTACAGATGATATGAAGTGCTCTCATACACACTTCACAGAAGTACGGCATTTAAAAGCTTTTTTTAATGAGAAGCTTTACAAGTACAATTACATGTATTAATTGCTTCCCTTTAAGAATACATGAGAATGACAGGATAATTAAACCGTGTGGTGTTCATTTCCCTAAAGATAATATACTATACAGAACATTCAAAGTCATTCATTAAATTGCTGAAATTATCTTGAGGTAATTTTACTGCTCTCACCTTTAAAGAGGTTACATGGGTGTAGTAAACCTTGAACAGCTTAGGTGGTTTGACCAACCGCCCCCTAGACTGGAAATCAAAAATAATAAGAATAATAAAACCACAGAAAGGGAATGGGAATAGATGTGTTTCTGTTTGTGAAGACAACCTCAGTGCATGCATGTCTAAAATCTTAAAAACTGTTTGATAATGAGGAAATGTGCAGAAATTATGTAGTTGGAAGTCTGTCAAGAAATGCACCTGGGTTCCGATACAGAATAAAAATCTCATATTTTATTGATATCAAATACTCAATATTGAATGCTAGAGTAGCTCATGAATCCTTAAAATGTTGCATTAAAAGATTATCACCAATAAAAGACCATTTTATTAACAGATGCTTCAACACTGGTTGGATTGCTTTAAAATGATAATGCTAAAACCATTCTAATGACATTTCTTTGACATTTAGCGATTCATCAATTCATCTGTTCCTGTATCAGCTGACAAAAATGGATGACATAAATTATTGTTCATACATTCCAGAGAATCACTTCATTTAAAATAACCCTATAGACATGTAAAAGCAATGAGTACAGTGATGTGTGCAAGAGACAAAAGTAAAGGAAGTCTCATATACACAGCTTTCTAATTCAACAGCAATCCTGTTTTAAAACAACAGAGGACGTTTGGTTAGAATACAGATATAAACCCATCCACAAACTGACTCAGCGCAGAGTTGGTAATCAGTGGAAAACAATGAATAATTTCATAATTAAGGCACCTCACGTGATCTGCAGCTGCACCAGTCAAAGGGAAGTTTGTCAAGCTGAATTCCCCAAATCTTAATGTTGTGCAGTTGTGCCCAGAAACTGTCACTGTTATCACCGCTAATGTTTCTATGAGTATCCACAGTTTAATTGTACATACATCATGGTCGTTTTTTTTTATTGTTACACAATTTCTCCAAAATGACTTCTGTCTGACAATAGTCCTTACAGATTTACCATCCCATAATACTAATTTCCCAGTGGAATTTTTTTTTATCTTGGCTATAAATAAACTGCATCTATCTATCTGCATTACTTGGGCTTAATTAAGTGTGTTTTGCTGACTGACTAGTCAGGCTTTCATTGTTTTACATTCCTTTTAAAACCATAGTTTACCTCACTTCGTAATAGGTTGGAGCTTTTCACCATTTGTGACACTGATATATTCTAATGGTTTTTATCTGGGCATAATTACCTCTAAAAAGGGATTCAGAGTTCAGACTTTACATTGAATCAGTGTAAAATATCAAGCACAAATACTTTAAGATAAAATTACATTATAACAATAAAAGTTTTCCATTTGAAAGGCTACATGAATGTGGTTGTCAGATATTTCCTTTGTACCATGAACTCAGTGCTTTAAACGAGACGAGAGGCGTCTTTTCATCCAGATGCACTTACCTATTGGATTTACTGAAATTTAAATCACCTTCAATAAAATGAGGGAAGGCTCGCTGCAGACTATGTACACTAAATAATGATCTTTATGTCTGTATGAGAAAACACTTTAATTCTTGCATTACTCATTTGAAATATTATTTTTGTTTATGCTAAAATATAATTTATCTGGGACCTGTGGCTGACTTCTATTTATGGTGCTCAATGTCTTATGTTGGTTGTAATATGGAAATATGAGTGCATTTGTGTTTAGTGGTTGTAAATGAGTTTTGTGTAACCTGCTGCCTTTAGCTATGCTGGCCTGTGCATGCAGTTATTGCTTGATTGTCATAGTTTTTTTTTGTTTGTAGTTTGTTCTTTTCTGCTCACAGCAACAGTTATTTTTCTCACCAAATTACATTCAAGTGGCAGGTTGGTGTTATTCTTCCTTTCATTTCTAACAATTGTTAGAAAATATCTCTGAAGTCTCGTAATTTAATAACTAAAAATAACTAAGACAGCTGGGCACAGTAGTTTTTACTCAAGTATAAATATGGCATTTATTATCTTAATAATATAGTAATATAATATAATAGTATAATTTGGTACACTACTGAAAATTTACATTGGCAGGACAGTGTATGTGGGATTGACTCCAAGTAACCTACAGTCACTCAGTGCAATGGTGTGGCTCTATGGATGCTGGTAAGTTGGCCACTAGAGAGTATCTCACTCAACAAATGGGTTGCTATGAAATTTTCTAAAGACATTCATAGTCGCCAGAGGATGATTTCTACTAACTTTAGAGATCCCGTGACGTTTTCCTTTAGCGCCACCATCAGGTTGACATTTTGTGGTTTTCAGTAAAATGTCTTGACAACTATAGGATGGACTGCCATGAAATTTGGTCACATCCTTCAGGATTAATGAACTTGATCCTCTGACTTTTCATCTAGCGCCATCATCAGGTCAAAACATCAGTTTCTCCAATATTTCGTTAATGACCGAACACCTGCACCTTCGTGTTTAGTACTGATGTCAGTATGCTAACATGCTAAACTAAGATAGTTAACACGATAAACATTATGTCTGCTAATTCAGCATTTAGCAGCATTCATCACTATGCCTAAGTACAGCTTCAGGGAGCTGCCTGTATGTTTTTTAACACTAGGAAAGCTAGGCCAGTTGAAAACACCCTGTACCCGTTTGTGTATGTGAGATAAAGGGAGCAGGATCAAGAGAAAGTCACTGAACGAACGCATTTGAGTCAAAAAAAGAAAATCCCCAATACATTCTTTGTAGAGTTCATTCCAAATCACGTTTCTCTTCTACGTTAAGACCCCTGCTCAGGGCCTGGTCAGACCAATATGTTGATGACAGATATGCCAGGGTTTTTTGTGTATTATTTAAAGTCTGCCAAGAGGTACACAGAGGGGAGTGTGTGTCATCACTGCTGAATCCAGAACCACTTGTTTCACACCATATAACAAACCTGCCACCCCCTGCAGTGTGTGCTGATCCAGCTACAAAGCACCTTTTTCCCAGCTGCTGCACAGAGCACTTCAGGCGCTCGTTTGAGCCGACAGCCATCAGACTTCAGACTGTACACAGCTTCCTGCCCCACTGGCCCCAGCCTTAGCCAGCCAAGAGGTTGCTGAAGCAGGATGCTCGCACATGCTGACTATCATGGACGTTTTATGCTCAGGGCTACTCTCTGCATACATGAGACATGTGCTTTTAATGCGCATATCTGCTTTTATTGTGTATATGTCTGTGATTGTTAAAGGAACCATCATGTTTGCTAAATATATTGTTTTAAGTATCCTGTAAAAAAAAATTTAAATAACTGAATCTATCGTGAAAGTGTATTTTAAAAACTCACCTCCAGATGACTTAACACTCGAGTTAATTTTTTTGGCTTCCTGCAGAGCTGATAATGAGAATGGAATGTGAACACAAGCACTTTTTTTGCAGATGTTATGCACTTTTATCCCCCATGTGGTCTTTTTAGACTCTTATTTCTTTGTTATCTAAGGCTTAAATATGACCAATTTTCTTTCTTTATATTTACCTTATATATTTATTTATATTTATTTTCCACGCTGCTCCCAAAAGGCTTTCAGGGACATTCTGGGTGCTTCTGCAGATTATCTCTGCAAGTGTCATGCAGAACGTATTCTGATAGCTATCCCATTTACACTGAGAATTCCCCTTTGTTTATTGAGAGCGCAATTCTTCAGAGTAAATATTTACAGTGTGTTAATAACTGGAGGCTGTGATTGACGTGCATCATTTAACACTTCTCATTTGATGCTTCCACGGTTCATTGCATGCATATGATGAGTTTGATGTAAAATGTCAGTGGCACTGGCAACAGCATTTCACCACTACAGTGAGTGATCATATCAATACAAGAGTACATATTTTAAATATGTCCTCTTGTATTTGTAGACCAGTTGGTGGACCAACTTTATTAAATGGTGATCTTATTTTAGCCGTATTCTGTGTTTTGTATTAAGTGCTATGTTGTCACTTATTAAAATCAGAGTATGGGTTATAATGTTTGGGCGGATGGTAAAAAAATGCATAGAGTTAAGTGTACTCAGAAGTATAGTACAAAAATGTTTGTATATGTGTGTGTGCAAATGTGTGTATATACACTCTGATGTGTATTGGACATTGAGCCAAGAAAGTCAATGAGCCAAGTCAAGTTTATTTGTATTGCCCAGTATCACATGCAGTGTCTCAAAGGGCTGCAGGCCCGCATTCGCAACCTATCAGTCAGTCAATTGAAGCTTTTTTCAGACCAGTGATTCATATTAAAAGATAACATTTCATCCAAATCAATCACAACTCACATTATATTAACAACATGCATGCGTACACAAAGCCCCAATACAAGCGTTGCAATTAAAAACTTTGTAATCAAATGCACACAGCCTCCACCAGCAGAGACTGTCTGGTGTACAACATGTGCAGCTTTAGCAGTGCACATCAATTATGCAGTTCTCTACCTTGTCCAATCTGCACAAACATTTATAAATAAGGTTTGCTTATCACTGCCTCACATGTGGGTACAGTTATGCTGACAAACACAAGACTAACACCATAAAGTCTTGGCACACAAAATGACTCCCTCGTGGCATCATTGTAAATGACTGTAAGTCTGTTTACAACATGTGAGCAGTATATAGTAACCCCTAAGCAGACAGACACATCAGTTAACTACATGTACCTAGTGGTGTCACCTTATGTGTGTATATATTATCTGAAATGTCTGTGTTGAAATCCTTCTGAAATTTTGGATAGATGGATAGACGATGGCTAACTTGTGCCATGAATGTAAATAAAAATGCACGTGACATGTTCACAGCTGTCATCGGGAGGCCACGTGACACTTTGCTTCACTCACTTTGCCCTCTTTGTAGACGTTCTTTCAACCCACTTAGGGAAGCTTTACGCAACAGCAATGCAATGAGTGGGAGTGTTTTCACTTCATGTCCACAAATATTTTAAGGTTTTTTTTTTTTGGTAAACCTGTCTGAGCTGATACTGTTATAGATGAAATATTTATCCCAACAGTTGAAAATGTGCATGACAAGTAAGTAAGAAGGTAAAATATGCTGAGGGCTTCAGAGCATATGAGGTGAAAGATACTTTAAGGGCTTATGTTCTCACTGTAAAACTTGGAGAAACTGCACACCACACTGCCAACAAGTCCTCTGACCTAATAAATAGGCCAATAATCAGTGCCTTCCAAAGCGAGCTACTGAATGACTGACGCATATTACTGTTTTCTGATCTGCCAAGTGTCTAAAATTTATATTTTTAAGTTCCAAAGTCTCAAATAACAATGTGAAAACCATGTGATAATGTGAAAGGGGTCGCCTACAGACAATGCTTACCTGAATCGGCACCTCCCCC
This sequence comes from Nannoperca australis, assembly GCA_036023655.1. NCBI lineage: Eukaryota > Metazoa > Chordata > Actinopteri > Centrarchiformes > Percichthyidae > Nannoperca > Nannoperca australis. The sequence goes on from JAVQJD010005793.1 coordinate 13,463, forward strand.
TTTATAGTTTTATAGTGAGTTTCAGCTCTAGACTTTAGCTGTCCGGCCCACAACTTTACTGTTTTGGTTCACTCTTGCTGCTCTCTTAGTGTCCTGTTAGGCCATAACAGGCAGCTGTTTTCAGTGCAAAAGCTCTAAAAGCCCACTGTACGCTACCTGCTCAGCACCAAACAGCAGACAGACACGGTTTGAGCCGAGCTGGTGAACATAGCAGAGCATTTAGCAGCTAAAGAGCCACATTTTTACCTCAGTTGTTGATGGAGACCAAAAACCAGAAATGAATGATAATGTTTCTTTATATGTGTAAATAAGAAACTGCTACAATTCACTATTTCAGCCTACATATACTATACACACTGTATACGTCAATGTTGTTTCTTGTCAAACTTGTTTCTGCTTTCCCCAAGTGTCCAACATATCAGTTATTGAAGTTATAAGGTTTGGTTGAGTTTAGACAACTAAAATAATTGGGTACACTGGAAAAAAGACCACTCCAAAAATAAGTAAAAAAAATTTAAAACAAGCTATTTTTGCTTGAAACAAGCAAAAAAATCTGCCAATGGAACAAGTGAAAATTCTCTTGATAAGA
>JAVQJD010005795.1:0-15909 GCA_036023655.1 Nannoperca australis
TAAAGTTAAGACTAGTTTAAAGTCATCTTCATTGAAAAGTACAGTGCTTTTCCTTCAAAAATAAGGACATTTCAATGTGACCCCAAACTTTTGAACGGTAGTGTATATTATATATAATAATAGCGATAATAAAAATAAACACACAAAAAAAACAGTTTTTCCTCCAGCTACACTGTAAAATAGGAATAGGAAGGAAAAATAAGATACAGACCACCAGCTGGACTATAAATGTTACTACCTCAGGCGTTGCAGACATACACGACACAGACTTAATGAAAATGCTACAGTCTGTTACTAGCTCCTGCACATGTAGATGCCTGCCCTTCTGGCAAATATAAAGAATTTAACTTGCTGTGAAATTCTCAAGGCAATGACATTACTTTCATCCCCATTCTCTGACTCTCTTCCCCTCTCTCTCTGCAGGCGATAGACGCTGACCTCAGCTCCAACCTCACATATCGAATCAGAACTGAAGGCTTGGACCAGGAGATCGCTAAGCTATTCACCATCAACCCAGTGACAGGAGAGCTGTCCGTTCTCAAATCTCTGGACTATGAGGCTCTGACTCAGAACTCAAAACCCACATACACATTCACTGTAGAGGCCACGGACACAAAGGGAACAATGCCTCCAGGACTAGCCTCAGTTACTGTCACAATCATGGTGGGTGTGTGTTTATGAGTTGGTTTGTCTATCTTAGCATTGGGATAGAAAGCTAAGTCAAGGTCAATGTGTTTCTCTTTTACTTCAGTGTCTTTTCAGTTTAAGGTAAGAGCACTGTAATGGAACATTTGCATTTTTTCCACTACAGACCAATATTTGTAGTTAAAAACAGACATCACCTTAGCAGAAGCAAATGCAGTACTTGCGTATTAATGTGCAGGAGCTCCACACCGTCCTTTTTTTTTTTTTCTCCCTCTGATGCCACTAAACTGCAGAGGAAGTATTCACGGTTTCTTATCCAGTTATATCTGGTGTCTAGCATTCAGGGGCCACATCAGTGTTTTTGCATACATTGGAATATTTACTACGTTTGCGGAAAAGCTATGGTACATCCATCTCTCGCCGGGAAACTCTGACATCCAAGACTTAAGAGTTATAGTTAGAAATAAGCTGCCAATTCCTATCCTGTTTACACAGTCTGTGTTTCTTATTGTTTTTCTTTTGTGTCTCAATTTGAAAACTGAAACAAGTTTTAAAATGCATTATTTAGCCAGATTGTGGCAAAATCAAAAACACTTATTCTTCTGTGGTGTCCTTACTTTCAAACTCGCTGCTGTTATTTTAGCACTGCTTACACCTGCTACCAAAACTTTAAAAGAACTGTATTTGCATTAGCATTAGGTTATGGACTCAAAGGGGGGCGGTTGCATTTTCTCCCTTGTGGAGGCCAGATGTTCAGTTTAGTTTATTAGGAGCCCCATTAGCTACAGCATTGCAGCAGCTATTCTTCCTGGCGTCCCAAACCTATGAAGTGTAAATCCACTTCAGTAAGTTATCTTGGGAAGTGCAGAGAGTAAGTGAAAATGAGAATAAAGTTAAATTTAAGAATCGAAAGCCAAAATCAACATGCCTACAAAGTTTGCACATCATTAGTGTTAAACATTTCAGGGACTTACTGGTTGACAATGCTAATGATGTGTGTGTCTGTGTGTGTGTTTGTGTGTGTCTCTCTCTCCCTCTCCAGGACATGAATGACTTTTCTCCGGTTTTCAGCAAGTCAGTGTACCGAGGCATGGTTGCCCCTAATGCTTTCAAGGGAACCATTGTAACCACAGTGATGGCCAATGATTCTGACCCTGCGGTGAGCATTTCCAGCTGCTACTATTCTATTCAGTTTTTCACAGGCCATGATGCAAGATAATGATACTTGCCGTGTGTGTGCATGTGTGTGTGCGCGCGTGCTCTCTGAATGTGTTTGCACTTTGTTTTCCAGTGGAGCTGTTTTTTTTACCCCACTATAGCACTTAATGATACCTCAATTGGGCTTTTAACTGTAAAGATTTTTATAATATAGGTTGGTTTTTTCTGCTTGCTTTAAAATAACGGTTGGCTCACTTTAGAGTTTCATTGTGAGCCATTGTCTGGTGCCGTTAACCCCTGGTTTTAAAAGTTATAAAATGCTCATACCGAGGTCTGAGTACAGTGTGAATATAGCTTGTGTGCATTTGCTGAGCCTTTTGTTTAGACACAGATCTGAAATGCAGTGGCTGTGTGAAAAAGAGCTCTCATCTTTATTGGAAACAGAAAACAACCAACTGGTAAATTTGCAATTATACTGTATAGTAAATCACCAAATAAATATTTATGAAAAGGACCAGAAACTCAAAAGTGTCTTTACTTTGCATTATTGCTTTTCACTCCGCCATCTCCGTGCAAAATCTTCTACACTGGCGATGTTACCTAATAAGCCTATTTAAAAGCCCCATGTTACTTTGACTAATGTGCTTGCCGTCTTCCTCCTTCAGCTGAATTGATGCAGACTTGAGGTTTAAGCATCTAGCTAGACTCTCTTGGGTCAAAACGTACCATTATACTTTCCAGGCTTTATGCTTTAAAGTTTCTGAGTACTCAACAAGGTACTGAATAGCACATTAACAGCTTAAGACACAAAATTTACCTCTGAAGTACAAATCGTTATAAGAATTTGTCACAGTGAATGTTTGCTGACTCACTATGAGCTGTTATTTAATCAAAGCTTACTCTGGAACAGACAGCTCTGACATGCTGCTCACATGTGCAGTGCGTCTACAAAAGTCATTTCAGCACAAATGACAGTTAAATATAACAATAATGACTATTTTACTTTTTTTTTTTTACACTTCTTTTGTGTTAAATGCAGTTTCTAGAGATGTCTTTCAAACCTGAAATATAATACTGACACATCAACACTAAATCTTTTAATGGTGTTGCAGTAAAGGTATTTTAATGGAAACGGTTCTGTTTACATTAGATGCCTTTCTGTTTACTGGCAATTTGGCTTTGTTACACCTGTCTAGTAAACATGAGACCCTAGCCTGGTAACAGAACACAGAACTTAGTCATGGTCGAACATGTCCAATTCCTAGCCTCAATCAAGATCAGATCCTCTCATCCCCTGAGAAAAAACAATAGAGAGATGGAATTTTAAGCAAACGATACAGTTTTATTGGCAGAAATTCACCAATCAAGGTTGCCAAAACATCTAAAACATTAGATGAACATTAGATGATGTACAGTACCAGGGACTACTACATGTCATTTTATGTATTTCCTGACATTTTGAGTCAAATTAGTCACCAACTGATGGTGGCTCATTATCATCAAGTGAGAGGTTAATTCATAATCATTAGAGTTCCTAAACTTGGACCTTATTTATCCCAAGTGGTGATGTGTGTTTGTGTGTGTGTGTCTTAACTGCTTCATATGTATTTGGACAGGGACGCACTGTTTGACATTTTGGTCCAAACTAATTGCTTTGGATATTAAATCCTGCAGCAGTCATTACCAAACTGTGCTTTGAATTTTGATGCTACTTTGCAAAAATGTCTGCAAGAGTGGCAACATTCCAGAAAGCACGCAGGAGATATTTCATTCTAATGCCACATTCATCTAAATCTGTCATCCTAAGTATACTTGTTCTCTTCACAGGGTACCCCAGCAGGTCTGGTGCGCTATAAAGTGGACCAGGAGGCTTATCCATACTCTGCCAGTATATTTGATGTAGAGGAAAAGACGGGAAATGTGGTGACCAGAGTAAACCTTAATGAGAAGCCCAACCTCAAGTTCAGTGTAAGTATGCACACACACAGATTCATTTATATTCATTTGTATCGGTGGAGACCAATATAAGAGTTAGTCTCGACGTGCTCTATACGAAAAAGTGCCCTGAGATAACTTTGTTATATGGTGCTATATAAATAAAATTGAATTGAATTGAAATTGAATTTGAGGGTCACCAGTAATTCATAATGTATACAAGTATATCATAAGCCAATGGTTCCCAACCTTGGGACAAGACACTCACAAGGGTTCACATGATTGAAGAGGTTGTGAAAAGATATCCTGACGAGTAATTAAGAAAAAAAAAAGTTCTGTCTGTCAGTCTATTAAAATCAAACAGTGTGAGGAGGGAAACTTTTTGATTAAACTGCCTACAACTCATAAAGACAGTCTGGGCAGGGGGTTGCAAGTAGACACTGCACTGTAGTAAAGACACAAACAAGGTTGGAAATTGTTGTATGCAGCATTCTGTAAAAGGTGCCGGTGGCTCACTTGCATTTACATGACACTGATCAGAACTGGATACCTCCATTGTTTGGCACCAGGAACTCGACAAAATTGGATTTTTATCTTACAGTTGCATTATAGATGTTCTAAAACATGCACATCTATGATGGAGTGACACAGCAGTAAAAGATTCTCCCACTGGACAGATATTCACTTCCATCAGACAGTAATGTATTCAATGCATTAAATATAACCAGGTGGCAGTGAGTCTAGTGTATATCACAATGTAAATACAGTATACAGCATTGCTTAATGTAATTCCCAATCAATCAAATTGATCTATTCATACTGTAAACATTGACACCGGGGCTGTAGTCCAATAGAGACATTATTGCTGGAGAAGATTTATATGATGCATCCTTGTTTTGGTGTAGTTTTTGGATTTCTGTATTTATTGGGTGGAGGATTGGGACATCACATGAATTGAGTCATTAACTATTAATTTGATCATCAATCTCAGACTGTACTTTCTTTCTTGTACCGTTTGTGTGCATAAAGGTGTCTATGTACGGAACACTTTTATAAATCCCTATCCACTGTACAAAGTATTCCGCAGTAGCTTATTAGTCGTTAAATATAACCATGTGGATGTGTTTTCCCAGCTGCCCTCCTCAGTGGGGGTTTGAGCCATGCTAATTTCATCTTTTCATTGGGCTTTAATTAACACAACAAGGATTTGGCGTTCTCTGAAGATATCAAAGATATCACTCAGAGGACTAATTCTACCTCGTTTGCTCCCAATATCTCAAACTAAGTGAATCCGTTTTGCTGTATGACTGAGATAAACTAAGGTATCATTTTTACAAGGACAGATACACAGTTAGATCATCTCATTGAAATGTAGCAAATGCCTACCTAATTTCCATGCACCACGTTATAAAGGCACCACAGCTTTAGGTATTTGTTATTATTTTAAAAACCCACCAATTAAAATTGTCAGTGCAGTTGAAAAAAAGTAATTGTGTTATTGAGCAAGGCAATTAACTGCCGCATGTTCCAACAAAGTTAGTACGTTTCCAGCAGTAAAAGAGTGAGCTGTGTATTGTGCAGGTTCCTAGTTAAAGGGTGAGTTTCTGTATGAATATAAAGAAGGGAAATGCTAAAGAATAGAGAGGAAAAATAATATTGTCCCTCATTAAAATTCCTTTGGGTCCGGTTAACAGGGGTTACTTCTAAGTAAATGAAGACTAAGCAGGAAAGAATAAGCACCCCTGTGGGACACACACTCATCCTGTTCATCCAATTTCAATGCAAATAATGTGATTTTAGAATGCAGGCAACACATATGTTGACATTATTTTTGTTCATTATCAGCCTGTCATTCAATCGCTGCATCCATTTATTTGTCTGTCTCCACGGTCAGCAGACTGTAAAATGGTGCTAACTGATATCTCTGCAACGTTTGCAGGCATAAACCAGAGAGCAGTGGCCGCACTAGTCATGTTGCAAGCATGCATAGTGGACATCTACTAACTCACTCTTTACGTGTGTCTGTGTGTGCTTTTCACACTGAAAATTATTCTGTTTTTTTTTTGACAGCTGGTGGTGGTGGCCTATGATAATGGTGAGCCTGTAAAGAAGAACACAACTCTAGTAGAGGTCACAGTCCTTCAGCCTTCTGTCATTCCTGTGTTCACTCAGGAAGAATACAGGTACACACACACACACACACACACACACACACACACACACACACACACACACACACACACACAGTACATGCTATTCTAATCCTTAAAATGTCAGTACTGGTTGATGTGGCAACACCTGCTGTTAGTAGTGATTCCTTTTTCACATAGTAATACCAGTACCAGAGGCCTGTTTGAAATGTCTCTCTTATGGAACAGTTGGGTCAGGAAAACGCAGTCTGTACATAGTATAAATATACTGTTCTGCATTATGGCGACACAAAGCTTATTCCTGCTTTCTGTTAGAGCATCATAGATATAGTGTTTTCTCTTAGAAAACAAATAAATACTAGACTTGTTTTTGGTCTTGTTGTTGATGAGACAAACTAAATGCAGAGGTTTTGAAATAGCTTTTTGACCAAAAATGGAAGAAATGTCTGGCAGCCTGAACATCTGTCTGTACCAATTGTGAATTACCAATAAAACACTAGTAAACCTGGGGGCTGATATCAAACTCTCAATCAGACGGACACACATACACATACACACACACACACACACACACACACACACACACACACACACACACAGAGTTTCTACCAGCTGTCTAAATGTGAGAGAATGTGGAAATCTGATGCAGAAATTTTAGATGGTACCTAGTTTCTCGCCCTGACTAAGAGAGGATTTGCTTTTCTTCTGGCAAATTAATAAATGGCATTAATAAAATAGGTGTAATTAAAATATGGAAAAGAAGGTTTAACAGAACAGAATTTATCATTAACTTTTCTCTGATGGATTAAAAGCAAAGAGCACTCAGTATTGTTCTATGTTTATTTGTCTAATTCAGTTTTGATTACAACTCCAGTGATGTGCTTTAGTGTAAGAGGTTTCCAGAAAAAAAGAAAAATCAAATGTATGAACTTTGACAAATTTGTTTTCATAATACAAATCCCAGAATTCCTTCCAAAACAAATGTGTACAGTAGCATCAACTTTTCATCATCTGCTGGAAATGTAGAAAAGAACTCACTCTGAACTAATATAAAACAAATAAAAGGGCACTCTGTGCTCAGCATTGATCTTGGTGTGACTTGCCATCAGTGGATGGTGGGTTGGCCAATGCATGTTATTTCCTTTCAGCTCCTTTTATACGCATTTAAAAAAAAAAAAAAAATTAAATGGCCAACTGTGCCCCCCAGCAGTGGAGAAACACATGGAGAGCTGTTTCCAAAACAAGAATATATTAAATGCATGATGCTAAAATAACAAAGAGACAGTGCCTCGTATTCTTTTAATCCAAAACAAAGCCAAAACAAAGTGTTTTCCCTTATTCTCTAGCTGCGCTGAAGCTGTAAAACAACAATAAATATGAAGGATTGATATGTTTTTGTAAAAGACCACGCACACAATACATACACACTTTCATTCACTCTGTGTTTTGAAATGCCAATAAAACCCAGTGCTCACACACTATAAACACAACCAACATTAATAAAATATACTCTTACCCCATGTGCAGACACATAGACACTCTCACTCTCAAGTCATCATTATAACTCTTCCACTTTGTGCCTGTTTTATGGGGTCATGGAGGTCACCTCAGGTGTTCTCTTCTGTGCTTAGCTGGGTGGAGGGGTGTGAGTGAGGTCAGTTGTGCAATTGGCCTACAACCTGCAGCTGCTATCTCTGTTTCTCTGTTATGAACTTTCATTCTTTCTTAGTCTTATCTCATCTTTCATTACATATAAAACATTTTCTTATTTTTTTCTGTTCTGTTACTGTCAAAATCGGTTGATTTGGCTTTATTTTTCCACGTCACAGTAGCGTCTAATTTCCTGTCTTAATACACTTTCTTCCTGCCATCCTGGTTTTTATCAGGCCCTCCATAGGTCTGATTGTCCCCACAAGGATGTTGGAGGAAATGAATTGGTCCCCTTCCATTTGCTTGCCTGTTATGTCATCTGTCAGGCAAAATTGGGGGAGAGGATGCTTTTAAACATATTTACTAAATGTTTTGAAATGAGCGGAAACTGTGTCCAACCTTGAGTCAATCGAAGTGAGCTTTTTGTGACTGATTGTTAGAGGACAGCACCGTCTTTTTTCCTCTCTTGCAGATTTGGTTCTTTTTTCTGTGCTTTTCGGTTTCTCTCCCGTTGTCTACCTTCATCACACGTCAAAGCATTCCACAGTTTTATATGCAGAGTATGTGTTTAGGCATTTACTGTGATGCAACTCACTGTCACGCTTTTCACTTGGCTTACATGTCATCTGCCATGCAAGAATCACCTACCTGCCTCTTTGACAACTCAACAAGTCACACCTTTTGATTCTGATTTTAGAGAAGACATATATCTGCATTTACATTTCAGTTGATTTTGGCCTTGTTATTTTATTTTTTAACTTTTTTATTCAAACACCTGAGTACCAGAAGCGCTAAGATAATTAGCTTGTTTGGGACTAATGCGACTTCAGTGTCGATACAGACATATTTTCCCACTATTACCGACAACATTTCAAGATGTCAAGGTTTGTCTTTCACACGGAGCAGAGTAAAGCTCTCCTCTATTTTTAGGAAAAGGGTTAGAGGCAAGAGAGAGAGAGATGTCAGCCATCCATATAATACTGTTTATGAATATGTAACATAGCTTCCAGCTAAAGGTGTGTGTTTCTGTCTGTGAGTGTGTACTGTTTAGAATCCGCGTGTATTTGTATTTGTTAAGCAGCATACAGTTCACATTAATGCATGCATGTACACTTTTTTTTTTGTGCACTGTGAATGTCACTTTCAGTGGGTCCTTGTCTTTTGTATGTGTCTTTGGGTGCATGTCTGCCAGTATTTTAGTGCGTGTGTGTGTACAAGAGTGTTTTTTGTTCCTGTAATTCCATGTTGTATTCATACGGAGTACAGTGTACCAGCTTTGAATTAATTATCCCAGCTTTATTGAATAAAAGCTAACCATTGTACCGCCGTGGTTTTAAGAGCTTACTAATGCAGCTTAATGATTTTGTATTGTTTCAACAGACAGGCCTCTGGCCATGGGCAGAGCTGAATTTGTAATATTGATTGCTATATTGAAAAAGAGAGACGGTAAAACAAAGGATTTGTTAAAAGTATTTTTTGGCAAACTGCATTTTGCTGGTCATCACTACATTAAATGATACAAATGTTAAATACGGCATAACTTTATAAATGGCATGTTATGTTAAAGCCATTATGTGCTGAATTTGAAACTTTATGACTGCAGCGTAAGACAGTGTGCCAAAGAGCAAAGCATGCAGCTGCAATCTTACCATCTGATTATTAGCCACTGTATGCATGCATGCATTACCAAGCTTTTTTTTGTTTTGAAAATGAAGACAATGAATGAACAAAAAGAACAGAGCATGGGTGGATGGATTTAGTAAGCTAATCTAGCGACCATTTATCCACAATAAAAGAATGGCATCCTAATCTCAGCGTATCAGAGATAGAAGGTAGCAAACTGAAATTGTCACAGGAAAAGAACATGGACCCATAAGATGTGAACTTGCGTCACAAACTTACATACTGTTCAGGCCTCAGTAGAGGATGGTGGCCAGTCAACCACAAAACTTCAAAACAACATGGACATTCAGTAACACAACCCCCCGCTGTCCCAGCTGTCCCCTCTGAGAAAATGTTTCCTTATTCCTGATTCAAGTGTGTTTCAGATACTGTAGGATTTTTACCCTCAGGGGTATGTATATAAGTCAGCACTTAAACCTTTACAGTCAGTGTATCATTTAAAATCCAATGGGTAAAACTATCCTTACTCTTACAGAGTGCAAAAAAGTCCACAATGTTCCAAATTGCCAGTAGATAATGCAGTTTTTCAGCTTGCCTTGCCATTATTTTCAGAATTGTTGTAGACTTAAAAAAACAACAAAAAAATTAATTTCAGTTTGATCTACTCCATTATTATTTAAAAATATAAGAAGCTGGATCACTTAATGTTTTGCACAGTGTTAACATTTTAGAGTTCAGAAAAATTCTAACATCTTTCTAACATTTTCTTCATGTTTGTCAGGATGAAACGAGGTTTGGGTGTTCGACATTCATTAAAGTTGAATTTTACACTTTTGCACACACATTGCACTGAGACTGAACACCAGTCTGGCACTGAAACCAACTGTTTGTGCATTTTCACTCTGTGGGTTTCTAATCTAGTCTAAAACGGTTAACAAGCCGAAGAGGACGTTTGTTAAATCATTATGTGTGTATGTAGAGCAAATTATCCCCCCCCCCTCTCTGTTTTGCTCACTGTAGGACCATCCTTGCACCTGCAGAATTAGTATGCAGTCAGTATCACATACACATGAATAGTTATCAGCACCCAGTAGCAATTATCCGCATGAGGTTAAGTGAACAGAAAGAAAATATTGCCTTTGCAAAGATTATTGAAATCGACAAACCCCTCCTAACACATTCCATGCTTGTGTATGCATGTGCAAGCATGTGAGCATGTTCGTGTGTCTTCTTTGTGTTTGTGCCTGTGTGATTTGTGTATCTGTGAATGGAAGTGTAGCCCCCCGCCAAACTCATGATGCCTCATAGCCTCTTACTTTGTTAATTCATCTAATTAAAAATTGGTGAAATAGTTAAGAGCCAAAACACTTCTAAACATGAAAGCTTTGTTTTTAATCAAGAGATTGTGCGATCAGAGATGGCAATATGTTGCTTTGCCTTGCGTCATTACAAAGATGGAGATAAATCCACTACACCATGGCAAGAGATTAAGATGCACTGATATACAGCACACGCTCTGTCCAAGAATCACAGGCAGCCAAGCAGGAGGTCACAGTTTTTATCGGAATCAGCCAGCTGGACAATTGCAAACCCAAAGCTTTGAAAGACAACTATCCTATTTGTCTACCATCAAGGTAACTGAAATAACAAGGCCATTAGTTTTTTGTCAGTTTAAAAAAAAAAAAAATAGACTTCCAATAGATGCATCCGTTAACTTCTGGCAAATCGATCCAGTGTTAAACCATCATATCTGCACTAATCCCACACTAACTCTTTAATCTTGTACTTGTTCACATAATGCACGCAGCTGTGAAATATGTAGATCCAGGCTTTTTATTGCTTTGCTTTATAGACCAAATTATCTAAATATTTAAAAAAAGATTTTCATTGAAAGCATTGCTTTGTTTGGAAGCAACAAAGAACACAACAGAAACCAGGATATTCTCAACTTCTTGTCATTTAACGTTACTGCCTATTGCACCCTACGATTCTGAGGAGGGATATCTGATTGTTTTATATGTCTTTGCATATATTGTATGGTTATTTTAGAGACCTTTGACCAGTTTGGGAACAGTTGTTCTTGTGAAGTTGTTCTTCTGAAGCCCATTGAGACACTTCATGTGATAAAGGGCAATACAAAAACTTGACTTGCTTTTATGAAAGAAAATCAGTTAAAGCTAGAGGAACGGTGGTTTAAAATGTCATTCCTGATTTATGCAGAAATAGGTATAGGTCTACATTTTATGAGCTGTGTGTTTGATGTTAGTTACACATTTTTAGTCTCTCTTCCCTGAGACAGTTTTTTCCCGTTTACTGCTTTAGTGTTGTTCTGATCAAAATGATTTATGTAATTTTTCAGACAAGTGGACTCTAAAATATTTAAGTCATATTTTCACCTCTGTTTTTTGTTTGTTACTTCCTTCCTGTCTTGCTGTCTGTTTGTAACGTCAACACCCTGTTTCATCTACTGTAAACTATTTTCCATTAAATTAAATGTCTTTACTGCCACAATGAATAAACTCCCTGAGGCCCTTTTAACTTTTAAACTATGAGATAAACACATCTTCCCGCGATATACGTCAAAACAAGCACGTCTGATCTGTAGCTCTATAAATCCGGTATATGTCTAACTAATTAATTTGAAGGTTACCTTGTTTTGTTGATGCACATAAACAGGGAAGTGTACGTAGAGTGCTCCTGGCAATGTTACCACTGTGACAACAAATGGCAAATCATGGTGTTATAAGGTTGCTTGCTTCTGGGAGACAGCGAGAGTGATGTGGGAATCTGAAAGGAGAGAAAGACAGACAAATGGTGGAAGATGTTTAGAGGATACAGGGGAGAATCAATTTAGAGATTTAAGAGTGTGACTTTCAGGTAGAAGGGAGTGAGTAAGAAAAGGAGGAGGGAGGGAGAAACTACAGTAAAAGTTGTAGAGAACAGTTTTGCTGGAATACACCATTTCAATAACACACTGAACTTGATCGACGGGCAGAAAGACAGTCACACGCGCACGGATCAACATACAGGCAGAGACTCTTTAAAGTGGCAGATTAGCTGTCACGTTGAAGTAGATTGAAGCAAACAAGAAGACAAGCAGGTAAAGACTCAAATAGACAAGATGCAGATGAACAAGATGTTAAACAGGCAGGCTGACACTCTAGATACTACCTGGCTTGATAGATAAGCATGCTTACAGTCACTTAGTCATTCAGGTAGACAGACATCTGTGCATTCATGTATTGTAGATATAATGATGCAGGTCTGTCTTTTTTATCACCTTCTGCTGTTGTTGCTGCTGTATGGCTGAGACCTTGATTTTGCTGTTGCCACTTGACTCGTCTTCATAGCCAGTACGCCGCTCCATTGTACAACACAGGAAATGGTGGGAGCTTGAAAGCATCACAAATATTATGGAAAAGCTAATTTCCACCAATACAAGCACAAAAAAGGCATATAAAAACAAAAGAACAAAAGCATAAAACATTTGAGGTAATTGACATGGATGATGGCTGATAGATGTCAACAGACTCCTTAATCTTTAATCCAGCAGCTAAACAGCTAAACAGTTCAAGCTCATTTAAATATAAATACCACCTATAACACTGGTTACTATAGGAATTCATTCAATTATATTGTACAAGACGCAGCAGGTGGACAGCTCTCTGTCAGTTGAAGGGTCTGTCTGCTTGTCTGAAAAATAATAAACCTCCAGTATCGATGTTTTGCAGGTTTGCATGACCCTACACCAATGCCAGAGGGTCACATATTAAACTCTTGCACAGGAGGGTAGGCACAGTCAGACAGATTCAGCCTTCCTTATCTCCTCCCCTTTGAACAGGTTTATGTTGCTCTGCTGGTTGCTGGTTATCTTACTACACTCTTTAACATCTGTAGAGATCGTTTTCTGGACTTTGACACCCATATTGCCAAATCAACAGATCAAAGAAAACGGCCAAAATGGACTCAGTGTAAAACTCCAAATTAAGACAGTTTGTTAAAACTGAAAATCCATCGCTGACAGTGTTACACAGCGTAGCTATGTTGCTCTGAAAGGTCAGCTGCTGTCAAGTTGCATGTTGCATCTTGAAATTTCCTTGATCTCTGGTTACTGAAAAATAGCCTTAGTGCAGTATGAACACAAACACGGGGATAAACACTATGATTCAAAATGTATTTTTAGCCAACACCGAGCAGAGCCTAAATACAGCCATTATGTCCCAGATCCTTCCATAAGGTGTGTTGTTTTGTCACATTTGAGTGCACAAGTGTACTACTGCTGTCCACTGGGAATGTGCTGATACTCATTCATTCATTTTCTACATGTCTACAAAGACTGTAATTTATTTGTCTAAGTTCCATAAACTTTTATAAGCTACTTTTCAGATAAAGTAATTTATTGTTGGTCTCCTTCCCCAGCATGGATGACTACTGTATATAAGAGGGGGGTATACTGTCACACAACACTATTGAGCGAACTGACAGATTGTTATACTCACAAAGCCAAAGGAAGATGTAAAGACATTACAATTAACAGACACACTTAAAACGACAAATATATTATATATACATAATGTTTTATGCACAATTCTACATAATTGTAGGATGTAAGAGTTAAACCAGCTTAGTGGGGTTAATATTTTTCCTTCTTGTCCACCTCATGCATTTACCAACTGAAAACATAACAATCAAGAATTCAAGAGACATTCAATGAGGAAGGCCAAAAGATTAGATCAGGCAGCTTGTGAACAAAAAGCTGGCTGCTTATACATGAGTCATTCTGTCAGCCTTGTCCGTTATGTCTTGTCGTCATACCATGCCAAGCGTTTGTTCAGGGGACTCTTCTCAAGCCACAAAGGAAAAGCTGGAGACGATACAGTTCAGTTTAACTCATAGCATTACAATGCCACACCAGTCTGTTTCATGTATCTCTTCATTAACAGTATTTCTTTCAACAAGTATCTCTTTTTCTTTCACACGGTTGTTGCATATTTTAATTCTTATTTTCTAATTCTGAAGTGGATCCTTATAGTTCATTAGTAGATGTGGCCGTGGCTGACAAGCGTCTAATAAGAAATGGGGACAAAGGATAATGAAGAGAGGGAGAGGGAGGGAGATTGATGGGGTGGTTTCAAGAGACAGAGAGAAGGTAATCACAATATACTTAGTTTTGATTAATGATAATAACAAGGAAAATCATTACCATCTTCTGATATCCTTCACCCTCTCCCTCACTGTCATGTGCACGCACACACACACACACACACACAAACACACACACACACAGACTCAAAGAAATTATAGTCACGCTATCGAAATGGAAACTGGCACACACCAGCACACAAAGGTGCAGAAAGATGAAATGTTTAACTCACTGCAGCCTGTTTTTGATTAAAGAACAATATAACACGCTTTTCACCATATAAAAGAACTCCCCCTGTGTATTCTGAATTCACAATACCAACAAAGACAAAAGTAGTCTTAGCTGTTGAACTCAGTGTTTTCTGCCATTTGACAGGGGGCTGAGACCAAAGGAATTTGAGATAAAGAACTCCCAACAGATCATGTGACTTTGACAGCAGCCCGCTGTTAGTATCTTGTGAAGTACCAACATTCAACGTTGGTTTCTTTTACCATGACTACGTTCTTTCTCTTACACTAATGACACAAAACATTAACCATAGAGGTGACGGATCAAAATACAAGTCGTTTGTAACGGTCATTTGTAACATCGTCAAGCTTTGTTGTCCTGCAGATTGAGGCACCTGATCAGAAATCACTCATCTAGGTTGGTTTTGGAAGATGTTTGATTCCTTTTAGTTTGGAGGACATGTTGGACTGACTTAATAATAATCTTACACATGCATATGAGCACTAGGGGATAACATTAATAAACTGATTTACTGAAGTTTGCACTTTAAAGATGATTAAACTTTATCTACACATTTTGTATTCCATTCAAATCCTCATAATATTTGTATGACTATACAATAACATCCGTAAAATGTTCTTTTTAAAAAAAAAAATTATACCTGCAGCATGTTACGTTTCAATAAAGTAATGAGTATGTCATGTGTTTCCACCCACGCCTGGTTTGGTGCACATCATTATCGTGACAGCATCATGGAAAACATGAGACTTTGGCACTTAGGTCACTGTCGCTGATTGTAGCTAACGGATGAGAGCAAAAAATATCACCAAATTAACCTTTCTCAAAGTTCAATTAGTACTCATTTACTTCATTCATCGTTTGTTCAAGTTTTTAAATAAATATACTTTTACTGCAGATGTGTGTGCGCGTGTGTGGTTGTGACTGTGAGCTTGTGTGATGTCAGTCCAGGGAGATGGTAAGATGGTGTCGGTGTACGGACACACACAGGCACACAGATATGCTGGATAAATGATTTTTACAGAGATTTAAGATACTTTCTTGTTGCACATTTGCACACATACACAGACTATCTGCATAACATTTGCCCCCCAATTCAGCCATTTTAACTAAATCACACAATTCTAGGCAAACATTCTATTGTTATTCTCTTTCTCGATTTTCTTTCCTTGTGTCACATTTTTTGTTCGATCTTCTTTGTCTCTATATCGCCTCCTCTCTGATTCCCTCCTTTTCTCAACAATTCAATTCAATTCAATTCAATTTTATTTATATAGCGCCATATCATAACAAAGTTATCTCAGGGCACTCAATCACATGGAGCCGGTCGAGACCAACTTCCACATACACAAAGACCCA
>JAVQJD010005811.1:0-56286 GCA_036023655.1 Nannoperca australis
TCTGGAGTTGTGACTTTTGTTCCAGACGGGGTGTGGAACTCATCATTTGGATTTCCATTGAAGTTTCCGCAAAGTCCACATGTTTTTCCACTGTAATGATGACAGTTATGAAATACATCCAGACTCAAAAACATATTGATAGATTCAACCTAAATGTTTAAAATGTTTATGATAATATATAATATTCAGAATGTCAACTAAAGTGTTCGAACATGGCAGATACCTGTATCTTGGAGGTAGAGAGACAGACACTTTATACTTTCCATCGTACTTGACAATGAGTCCAAAATCAGCACTGACATATGTGTCAGATCCACTTGTGTAGATAGAAACACGGCTTCCATTCAACAGAACAGGTAAGTTCTGTGTTACTCCATTTACCTTTAACATTGGAAAAACAATCATACATTTGTATTTGTGTTGCCACTACCTGGTGATTTCAAAATGATATCTGTCTTATCCAGTGTAGATTACAAATAGATGTAGAGTCTGAGGAATGATTCAACAAAGAATCTTTGGAATAGTTCTGAATCTGTGCAACTCACCTGTACCACACCATGGCTTTTCTCTGAAATCAGCACTCCATAGCCCCACACCTTCACAAAAACGTCTGCTGGGACTGAAACTGACAACCTGTTCCATTGCTCATTCTTAGCTTCCACTGAAAATTGGTCGAGCCCACCTGTGTCATTACAAAGGGTTGCCAAAACATAACGGCAGGTTCCCTGGAAGTCATAGTACATTTGATCAAAGGTGGTGTAATGTGGGTCTCCCTGCACAATGCAAGTAGACCTATCTTCAAAACAGCCCATCTGGCCATTTCTGATGGTGCACTGTTGTGTCGGAGTGCAAGATGCAGAAGAACAGCGCAGGTCATTGGGACCATGGCATTCACATCTCTGGGAGCAACCTTTTGTCCAGAAGGACTCACCAACCTGCAACATAAGAAAAGACAAAAGAACATGTTTTAAATCAAATGTTGCTTATTGCATCCATAGAAAGAATTAAGTTGGATGTGACTTACATTGTAGTAAAAGCCGTCATATGGACAGCCACAGCTTTGCACAGGGACACACGTTGTCCCACTCTTGAGAAAACCCTTGTCACAGAAACATCCCTCTGAGCAAACCTGCACACAGCTAGCATTAATGCTGCTGGCACAGTTGTGGCCACAGTCTGTACCACACAGCTCATAGTGGCTGTTGGCTGGACAGTCGAGTCCTTAAACAGGGAGAGAATAATGGTGGCTATCAGATGGTTATAATAACTTGAGTCTACGACATGTTGAGAAAAACATAGTAGCTAGCTGGTATGAGTTTCTCTTTAAATGAGAATTGACTGGTTGACTCACTGCAGGTGGTGTTCTGTCTCCATGGGTAGACTGGAACATTAGCAGATTGACAAGCACCGACATATGCCTGAATGGCCCGGCACAGAAGATCTTCCGACACACATACGTCAAACACACAGTTCTTGAAATATGGTGCTGGGTCCACCTGCTTATGGCAGAATCTGAAGGGGCCTGCGGCTGCCTGAATCACCTCACACTTAGCTCTAGCAGGTAATTCATTGGTGCATTGTGGACAGGAGGAGCCACATCCATCACTGCAGGTGTAGTTCCCTGCCACCTTCCAAGCTTTTCCAAACTCATCTGGAGTTGTGACTTTTGTTCCAGACGGGGTGTGGAACTCATCATTTGGATTTCCATTGAAGTTTCCGCAAAGTCCACATGTTTTTCCACTGTAATGATGACAATGATTAAATACACCCAGATCCAATATTATTTAAAATATATTGATTGATTGAACCTGAATGTGTATATACATATATATGATAATAAAGTAGTATAGTAGAATCCTTCAAACATGGATACCTGTATCTTGATGGTACAGAGATAGATACTGTATCCGATCCATCGTACTTGACACTGAGGCCAAAATCAGCACTGACATATGTGACCGATCCACTTGCGTAGATAGAAACACGACTTCCATTCAACAGAATAGGTAAGTTCTGTGTTACTTATTTACCTTTAACATTGGAAAAACAAGATTCATTTGTGTTGCCAGTATCAAAATGATACCTGTTTTCTGAGGAATGATTCAATAAGGAATGTTCACAATAGTTCTGAATCTCTGTAACTCACCTGTACCACACCACGGTTCTGCCTCGACATACGCACTTGATAGCCCCACACATTTACAAAAACTTCAGCTGTGATTGAAACTGACAACCCGTTCAATGGCTCATTCTTAGCTTCCACAGAAAATTTGCCCAGCCCATCTGTGTCATTACAATGGTTTGCCAAAATATAGCGGCAAGTTCCCTGGAAGTCATAGGCCTTGCCGTCAAAAGTACGGTAGTGAGGATCTCCAGAGGCAGAGCAGGTGCCATGAGGGATGGGATGGCAGCCAAACTCACCCTCCACCACACGGCAGGACTCCTGGGGACCACAAGAGTTGGGGATACAGTGGACTGTCCCAGTTGTGCCATTACAGCTACACAAGCTCTGACATTCCTCACCATCCCAGAACTGTTCGCCACTTTGCCGATACCGCCCTTGGTGATAGCATCCACAGGCTGTTGGTGGCACACATTGGTTGCCATTTAGGACAAAACCATTATCACACTGGCAACCCTCCTGGCACACAGTGTCACAGGAGAAAGGGAAAGAGAGGCTGGGGCAAGCGGAAGGACAGGAGCTTCCACAGAGTTCATAATGGCTGTTTACAGGGCACTTTGGATCTATAGAAAAACAAAGAAATTGATTCAGCAAAGTAATTTAATTTTTTTTATTTTTAAGCCACCTGAACCAATGGGGGCAAAGTGCTTACCACAGCCAGTTGTATTCCTCCAGTGCCCTAGGGTAACACCCTTTTGTTGACACATAAGTGCATAATCTCGTAGGACCCCACATAGCGGTAAGGTCCTATTGATCTTCATACATGTATCCACATGTTGCCGTGGGTCCACCGTGGCCTGACACTGGGCAAACGGCCCATGTGGTGAGCCAAGAATGCTACAGTTCTCACTAGAATTGTTATTTGTTAAATTAGTTTCACTTTCCACGCACTGTGCGGCAAGGGAGCCATCTCGCCAACTGTCCCCAAAGACCTGAGAGCTGTTGACCAGGATGCCATTGGGTGTACGGAAGTCATCATGTGGGTAACCATTGTAATTACCACAGAGTCCACCTAGTGAGCCGTTGTAGATACCAGGTGCAGTGACACGCACAAAGTCAGGCCAGACTGTCTGCACAGTTACACCGAAAGAGGCACGGAGGATGATACTGTGAATGCTGCTGTGGTAGATTTGGATTCTGTTGGATGGTGAGCTGAAAGGTAGTCTGATTCGCTGACCATCAACCTACAAGGGCCATTTAAACAGCTAGTGTCATATTTTCTGGGTGACAATAGTTTCAGTCTTTATCTAGTATCTCATTTTGGGGGGAAAAAAGGTTGTCTTTTCTTGTTCAAAGCAAGATTGCAACATGCAAAACAGAAATAATAATAATTTTTATCAAAACTTTTCTCTGGTACCAACACAAATTTTGTCACATGTGCCTTCATCAGCTCTTAAGATATATTTGTCACTTACCTGAACTTTGCTGGTGCCTGTCATTTCAATGGAGATTTGTGTTCCTTCTGCTTCAAACTTTAGCACACTGGCAAAACCCTGTTGGCCTCTGGGCACTTTTTCTGTTGTCACCATAAAGTGCGGGTGACTAGACAATCCAATCACTTTGGCAAGGGTCAATCGACATGCACCAGGATACTGATATGTCAGTCCATCAAATGTATCATATGACCCCGGGCCCCTTATCCAGCATGTTGCATAACTGTTAGGTCTGCATCCTCTTTCTCCTTCCACCACCCTGCAAGACTCTAGTGGACCACAACCATGGGAACGACAGGTCATGGAGCCATAACTGCAACTACAAAGTCTCCCACAGTTCTCATTTAGTATTACAGTTTCTCCGGAGCGGTAGTAGTGACCCTCAAAGCTGCAGCCACACTCAGCATAAGGGACGCAGACCCCAGCACTGAGGATGTAGCCTGAATTGCAGATGCAGCTCTCGTGGGCAGGTAGAGGGCAGTTGTAAGTAGAATTGGGATTGACACAGGTAGCTGGGCATCCTGTGCCTTGGGACTCAAAGTGGCTGTTGGCTTGGCAGGGGATTTCTACACAAAAGACAACAATACAGATTTTCACATCGTGGACGTTATATCCAAAGGATTATTTGAAATAATGTTGAAAGACATACAGACATACCACAGAAGCCTTGTCTCCTCCAGCTTGGCAGCAGTATACCATTTTGTTGACATTGACTTGCATACACATTTAGGGATTGACACAGAATAGGTTGGTACCCTCCTCCCACACACAGATCATACACACAGTTCTCCACAAAATTCTGTGGGGGAAGTTGTTGATGGCAAGCAGCAAAAGGACCAGTACTGCTTTGGAGGATGCCACAGTGGGCAGAATCTCTGTTTAAAGCTTTCTGAGCCTCAGAGCAGGGAAAACATTTCAGACCTTCACACTGTACCATACAACCAGGCTCGTCCTGTCCTGATGTTTGCCAGCTGTTGGCAAAAGCCACATCAGAATTCACAACCTTGCCTTCGCGGTTTCGAAAGTCATCTTGAGGAATACCATTGAAGTTTCCACACAGGCCACATGTTGCATTCTGGTAAGTGTAGGGAACACTGATCCTGACATAATGGTCAGTATCATACGATACTTCCAAACCAAAGTCAGTACTGATGACCACAGAAAAGCCTGACCCATAAACTTGAACAGTGCCGTTGTTAAGGTAGAACGGAGTGGCTGCAAAGTTTCCATTGACCTGTAAGCACACCAGCAAGTATGTCAAGTATAGCAAAAACATAGTTGTGAAATTATAAACTAAATAAAAATATTACACAAAGACACTACTTATTGCTAACCTTAGCCTCACCACGATGTCCCTTCACAAGCTCAATGGTTTCATTATAGACATACACTTTGACCAGTCGTGTCCAGGCGACTTGAGTGCTTCCCCGGTGTTCGTTCTTGCCCTCTACTCTATAGTAGGGAAGTCTATGACCACATTGCTCAGAGAGAACGTAAGTGCAGGTGCCCTGGAAGTGAAATAAAGTCCCATCGAACGTATAGTAATGTGGATCACCACTTATGGTGCAGGTGCCTCTCTGCACCGTCTGGCAGGAGAACTGAAAGGCACTAGGTCGGCAGATTTGGGAAAAGGAGCAGGGTTGGCTGTTACACTGCAGGCCTGATGAGGTGCAAATGCACTTCTGACCACAGGTACTGTCGCGCCAGAATGAGTCACCCAGCTGCACAGATTCACCTTGAAAAGAATGAAAATAAATTGTCAACCAGAATTTAAATATAAATCACCTCACGAATAATACCACATATAGAATAAAAAAACTGATATTCTGTCTGATGCAAGCAACTGTACAGTTTGTGCAACAATAGACAACAAATTGCATATTTTCTTCTTTACAACTATAGTCCAACACTTAAAAAAAAATAATAATTTATTTGTTCAACATGTGCAGATTTTTTGTCTTTTTTGTTTCAAGAGTGGTCAACATGGATGCACATCACTGTAAAGTAAGATGCATAAATTACAAAGTGCTGACCCCTCTGTATCTGATCTTACCATTGAAGGTACAGCCTCTTGATCCATGGTCTGTCCGGAAGGCCCAGCGACCGGGTACATTGACGTTGCTGCTCAGGCGGAAAGTTGAGGAAGTGCCTGTTGCATTGTTAGAGAATGATCCAGGGATGGTGAAATGGTTAGTGGAGTTGATTGTGTCATAGCCAGCCTGGAATATACAGCAGATGTCGTATAGATTAAACATTTTTATTTTAAATTTGTTTGTGGACCATTTTGTAAATGACAAATATGTACCATATACTGTATAGAAGATACTTCAATCATTGTATTCAATTTTACTTACAGAATCTGAAAAACATACTTTCTTTCTTAAGTGATTACTCATAACTTTGGTGGTTCTGACCTGTACACTGCGAGTTGTGGAGGCTATTATCCCATAATTCATCAGCACAAATGTATATGTGCCACCAGAGATCAAGACTGCTTGGACTGTTGTTTGCTGGGGAAAAAAGGTACTTTTTTTTTTACAGTACTTTAAAACATGAGATGTGTGTATTTTTTCTGTGCCTCACCACTAAGAACAAGATCACTTACTGTTCCTGAAATTGGAAAATAGGCCACCTCGAACCATGTTGCGACAAAGACAAAGTTGGCATTGAAGTTCAGCCCTGGGAAGTATGCATTAATGTCTCGTGTAGCTTGTTGGAGGACACTGCCGATGGTGTATTGGTTGTAGTAGACCTGACCAGTTTCTCTGTTGTCCAAATCTGTCCAGAATGGAGCAATGATGTCTCTGGACCCATACATTGGAAACTGTTGAGGTGTGAAACTTCCCCATGGCATGTTAAATGTCAAGTGTCCATTCTGGTTGACCTAAAAACAAATTTTGGGATAAACCAATTCTTACTACCAAGGAATCACTAGACGCTGACGTTGATCTTTGACATTTGCATTTTATCAAATATTGGCATTTTGTCTTAAGCATGTTTAGTAAGATTTTGAGAAGTAACAAAATATTGACTATGTCTTAGTACAACATCAATACTATTTTTCTGTGTGAATTAATATTCAACATTGTGTCTCTGTTATGCAATTTTACAATAAGTTGGGAGTTATTACGTAACCAGTGGTTTTTCATAGTTTACAAACATTCACCTTTGGACAATAATATAATTACATACATAAATCAGATTATATGTCTGCCCAAAATAGACAAAAGATCGTTGCAAGGCTATTAAAGGAGAACTTCCATCATCTGATCGAGGAAGTGTAGTTCCAGATATTGGGTAGAGGGGTCCTAAAATGAACAAATACACAGTCACTAAAAAAGAACATTGAAGTTTGCAAATATTCTAGTGTTTAATAGGATTTTTAGGATCATGATAATTATTCATTTAAACTCATATTTAGGCTTCTATGCAAAAAAAAAAAAGCTCTTTGTTCCAGACTACTCAGCAAAACATGAACTCAAAGTTTACTGTGTTTGTTTTGTGCATGGTATTGAGCTATTTGCTTCAACTCATTTTTGCAGTGGGCAGAGCATGTCTTGTTTCTTAATCTTAGAACACAATATTTCCTCATATTGCGAAACCAGAAACACCGAACTGAAACGCTGAAACGTAAACTCTACTGACAGTTTTGCATAACTTTAGAATGCTTCACTGAGACACAAATGTATCCTATAGATAAACTGATTTGTGTCATTACACATCCTTAAAAAACCGACCTAATGGTGATATAAAGGGGTATCAGAAATCATAATCTTGAACTATCATGCCCAAAAGATACAAATAAATAAGTGTATATTATGCATGAATTATGATTTATTAGTATTGATCATAGAAATATTGATAGTCACTATAACCTAATGAATTTGGCATGATTGTGTGACTAGCATGCTAAGACTGTGAACCAAAGAAAAATCAAGAGACATCTAGACTTTAAATTACCTGTACTCTGGGGAGTCACCATGCCTGTAAATTTAACAAAAATGAAGCAAAAAAAATAAATTAAAAAAAAGGATATAACTAGATAAATGTAATAATAATTTAATTCAAGCTTAATCATATAGATAACATACATATATGCAATAAAATTAAAGTACATTTGATTGAAACTACTTACTTATCATCCCCAAAACCAGCACAGACAACTCGATGTGACCTTCCATTCTCCCAGGCTAATCAGATCTGCTCACCAAACAATGGATTTAATTTTACTCTCAACTATAATAAAATACTAAATTAGATGTTAGTTCTTGGAATTAGAAATATACATTTACAAATATGCATATGCATGAAAAATAAAGGACTTGAAAATGAAACATTTACCTTGTGATGCTATTCTCTTCCCTCATCAATTTGAGACTGCAGGGCCAGAATGAGGCTTATTTCAGGAAACCTTCCCTTAAACATAACCCTGTTTCAAATAGGTCAGTATAAAATAGAGGTTGCTTCCTTGTAAACACTAACAATGCCACATTGTCTTGAGAATAATGAGGGTATCAAATTGTGATCAGAACAAAAAATGAAATACAACACTCTTCCACAGGCTTTAGTACCCATGTTGTCGCAGTACCATAAAGTGTCCAGAGACGTCCAGGAGAAAATGTATCAACAAAATTACATGTACATAGATGGCATCAAACAACTGTGTCCGGTTGTTGCATGATCATGTTGATTTGCTTTTGTAAGATTTCAGCAAACATCATTAATTAAAACGATTAAGCTTTTTAGTGTTAAGTCAATTAGTGTGTACAAGAGCTCCAGGAAATGTGAGATTCCCAAGCATGTATACTATTTGCATGTTAATTATAACATTATTTACACTGTGTGAAACTGTTGTGGGCGTTGAATATGATACATTGCTGTACACTAAACTTCCCAACAGTATAAAAAGTAGTTAAAATTACAACTACAACTACGACTACAGTAGTAATTAATCCAGAAATATCATATTATAGTAAAACACTAAAAGGGACCGTTTTTCTGCATGATGACCACTTAAAATTTTATGCAGTTTTGTGACAATACTCAAATAAGATTTGAATGCAAGATTTGTACTTGCAGTGGAGCATTTTCACAGTGTGGCATTCTTAATTTTAGATAAGTAAACGATCTGAATACGTCTTCCACCACGGCCAATCACCCAATATATCCAGCTTCCTGCCCACCTGTTTCCCATCTGCCTTCTATCTGTTGAAGGTGTATAACATATTGCATTTTACTGATGGAAACTGTGATACTTTTCTTTATGTATCTCTGGACAGCTCATTATCTACTGAATTATGGACTGCACACATCAACTTCTAACAAATCACAATAATATTTGGTTACACACTATCTTTTGTGCATCTTCTTTTTTTGGAAGGCTTCTTCAAAAGTTTCTTCAAATTTCAGGCAACTTTTGTAATACAGTGTCCCCATTGTGCTGTGCCCCCATTATGTCCCTGATGTGTTCAAACAAAGACAAATACACATAGCTTACCACACATACATTCAGTTGGCATAGACACACTTAACACAGTCTAGTGCAAAAGTCCTGCAATAAATTCTACCTCATGAAGGTCATTATGTTCATGTTTGTTGAAGCTGTTTTAGAGAGGTGATGATTTAACATAATCTTGGAGGATGTAGTTTGTGGTACTGTTGAACTGTATTTCATTATAAAGAGAGGCGTTTCTGTCATTTAATAGTCAATTAAGACGTCAGCACTCGCAAATAAGTTACATATTATATAATATGTAACACCTAATGTTGCACAGCAGCAGGAGGAGACGGAAGCGTTTCAGCCCTAGGCTTTCCTTAGCGTTTCTGAAACATTTGTGGGTGTGACCCCTATCAATCAGTAGCCGGGAATGTGATAAACAATACAGATCATTCTAACAACATCATCAAAAAACTTTAAAAAGAACTATTGATTATTTAGTTATTTTTATGGCATCACCCTTCATATTCCAAATACATTGGAGTTCAGCACACCAGGTCTTTTGTTTCTGTCATTTAGGCTACCCTCATTGATATATATGAGTTAGGCAAAATCATATTAGTGCAAGATGATGTTTATGCAACAAGTTAATCGCGTTAACTTGTTACAAAAGTTGCGTCGAACCAGTGGAAATTGTGACTGCAGATGGTACATCTTGAAACTTAATCTCTACTCAGCTGTCCTCAGCAAGCATGGTGGCTCAGTTTGCCAGGTTGCACTTGTGTGCCGGATGTTGTTCAGTAATACAACTGCAGTAATGCAAGGTGAATTTTACAGTGCATGTTCACAGAAGACATGTATAGATATTTATGTTGTCATCTCCAGTTAATTGAGCTATCTTTGTGGGTGCTGTAACCCCTCTATATTTAGCATTTATAAGCAGCATATTCACATTTAACAACTGGTTTACAACACACTATAATGTAGTAGTAAGCAGATATAAGTGTTTATTAATGTATTTATAAATTACTATAAGTTCTCCTATGAATGACGTTTTTATTATTATTGTTTTATATTATATAACTGTGTTTTACTATAATATCATTCTTTATCTGATTAAACACCAGCCTCCAGTTATTGGTGCCTAGGAGTTATAGTCATTGACAAATACATTAATACCACTTAATAACACTTCCTTTTGGGATTTAGACTCTGCATTACAGGCTTATGCATTAGCTTATAATATACTGAATGTTAAATGTAATCATTAACATGCTTGAATAACTGATGTGGATTTCATTAAACATATTTTTATCGGCCTGTTTTAACTGGAAAACACCAGGAAATAATGTGTTTGCTTCTTGCTCAGAGAGGCACAGGTGCATTTGGTAAGAGCCAACAGGTGAGGGCAGATTATACTGGAAGTGACATTTGATCTTTTTTTTTATCTTCTTCCTCGTGTCAGACCAAAGAAATTGAATCAGATAAGAACAAAACCTGCAATATGACCTGAGCCTAGAACAAAGGCATGTGAATGAATGTAATGACCGCTACTGGAACTTTCTTTTGTTTACGTCTTCACTACCTTGTGACCTTCCTGGTCTTAAGGTTGCTAGAAGATTAAGTGTTTGAACATTGTCATTCACCTTTCTTTTATCCAAGGAACATTTATGTACCATGCAGAAAACCATGCAGCTGTAGAGATCTAATCTGTGCTCTGTTAATAAGTCAAAGCAAAGAACGTGTCAGTGAACACTAATGGCATAGCACAGAAATCTGGGCCCTTTACATATGCTGCCTCTGTGGGCCCCCTTCTTTTGTCACGTCTGTCACAACGTCATCTTACTCTGGCAAAAGGGTGACTTCCAGAATGAAGAGAAAACTAAATAAAATAAGACTTCACTGGAATCTTGTTTTATTTGCAGAAGTAAGGTGAATTAATTTGAAAATTTAAAGGCACAATCTATACATACTGAAAAAAAGGAAGGCACCATATTAAAACAGTAAACGCAGGATTAGTACCTGATATCATTCTCAAACTGATTGACAGGTCTTAATACAGGGAAATAATAGCTCAGTCTAAGTTTGTGGATGCAGCTGTAGGTTGATTTTCATCAATAATGGTTTAAAACAGATTTAAAAAAACTGAAGCAAACTGGATAAAAATAAATACATAAGAAATATTGTGTATTACAAGCATCTTAAAATGGAATAATGTATCATAATATACAGAAAAACTGACTAGTAAAACAGTAACTCCTGTCTTTCTTTTCTCATCTTTGATTTTATTGTTAATATTTTTTAAATAACATGACTGCTTTCACCTAAAGTCATTAGCGTTAGTGCAGAAAAAATGTTTATATCTGTAACACTGGACATTTGATTAATTAATGTATTAAAATGATAATAAAATTAATTATGAATTTTATGAACACTTCTAGTGTTAGTAGAACTGTGAGTTCACTGTGTGTGTGAGACCGGTCAAACTTTAGCTGTATTACTTTACCACTAGAAAATTTGAAGGCAAAAGAGGTGGGATATTTTCAGGTCTCATTTGCACACATTTCACATCACGAGTAATTTAAGATTTTGTAAACATGCTTTGATACTACCAATATGTAAACTATTACTGATGTAACATCTTAAAGACCCTGAAAACGTTCTTGATTTCTTGATTACCGACATTGACGCACAGTTCTCTGCCACAGTTAGAACAGTTTTTGATTTATTTCAGATCAGAGATTTCTTTAATTTTGCCTAAAAGACTTATTCAGAGTCCAAACAAACAAAGAAAATTACATTGTTACTAATCAGAAATGTTCTTCCGAGCACCAATCAGGATTTAGGAATAGTTTAATCAAATTGATCAAACCACACCCACACAGTCCCAATGAAGCAGATTAGCTGACTTTTTGAGTGGTACATTTTTTATAAATTACACCTTTTCCCCCTCAAATAAGAATATCCACTGTTATAGAGAAACTTTAAGTTTTTAGGAAATTTTTATGGGATTTAATCATAATGAGCTTATAATGAGACACATTTTATTTGGTTGCCATATTTGAGCTCAGCCTGCACTTTGTTATGTGGCCACATGATGGTAGTATCACCATATATTTTCTTGGATTCATTTGCCTTCTGAATAACTTGAATGAGAATACATTCTCATTTTAAAAAGTGTCTTAAATTATTTGATCAAGCAAACCATAATGCAAGATGTTTTTCAGAAGAGAGGTCATATTGTTAACACTGCGTACCCTTAAAGAAAAAGGGGAGTGTGTGTGTGTGTGTGTGTGAGAGAGAGAAATTGGGTGGGTGGGCGAGTGAGTGAGAGGAAAGGGGGGAGAGAGAGTGAGAGAAAGAGGACAGACAGCAAAACTGAGTGTTAAAAATCTGGAGATCTGAGAAAGCCGCCCAGTGCGTGTGCTGTGAGTGGAGGCTGCAGAAGGTTTAACTGAGCTACTCTCCCAGCGTTTAAGCAGCTCCTCGACATGGACTTCCAAAAGTTCACTCAGTCTGAATGAACTTCACGTGAGAGTGGATGGATCTTCAGACAGGAATTCATGCACCATGGAGATGTTCGCCAGACAGTGCTTTGTTTGGATACTTCTGAAAGGAGCTTTTTGTTTGGTAAGTAAAAGTGTGTGTATTCAAGAACGTGTGCTGTGATGCGCTGACACTTTATGTGCCTTTTGCAATTATTTTCAGCTGTATTGTCCACACGAGGCTCTAAAATGATGTTACTTTTCAGTTTTATGTGGCAAAATACACTATGAGCTAATTAAATATGATGTATTTTTGGAGTTTAATCTAACAGCAGTATTTGTGTGTAGTTCAATGTTTCTTACAGACTATTGCCTTTAGTTTAGTCATTTTAAAATTTGGTGCTTAAGAAAATGTTTACTCACATAAATAAGCTAATCTGAATGCAGCATTTATCATCAGTGTTTTCTAATGTAACTGTAGTAAATATTTTCAATTTTTGGCATTGGTTTAACATAAAATATATATTTTAGGGATTTACATAATTCAAGAGTATTATTGTAGTTTTATAATTCTATTTACTTCCAGTTCTATCTTTCTCTTCCGACTTTCTTTCTAGGTGGTTCTTGGGCAACATCATGGCAACTTCACCTTCACAAAGAGAGCATCGCCTGAACTCAACAGAGACGAAGAACCTTCTTCACAGAAAAACTGGGCGCCCCAAACCAGTAGTTTGAATCAGAACACCAAACTACCCATCAGTCCTTTAATTCCTCTTTCAAAGCAGGGACTTCTGGAAATACTTGGAGGAAACACCCAGTCGTACTCCAACCCGTCCTTAAAGATAAAGCTTCGTCCCATCATGAAAGTCCATGGAGCATCTAAATTCTCCAGTACATTCAGCTGGGGGGACTTTTACTCAAACATCAAAACTGTCAAGCTGAATTTGCTTATAATGGGAAAGATTGTGGATCACGGGAACGGCTCTCTCGGAGTCTACTTCCGCCACAACTCCACAGGTACGGGCAACGTGTCTGTCAGTCTCGTGCCACCGGTGAAAGAGGTGGAGTTTG
The DNA here is from genome assembly GCA_036023655.1 of Nannoperca australis. Taxonomy (NCBI): domain Eukaryota; kingdom Metazoa; phylum Chordata; class Actinopteri; order Centrarchiformes; family Percichthyidae; genus Nannoperca; species Nannoperca australis. Next base: position 13,609 of record JAVQJD010005811.1, read on the forward strand.
ATCTAGAGCGCCAAAGTGTGGTCAACCCCAAAGACTCGAAGACGTTCAACTGCAGGGTGGACTACGAGAAAACCGAACGCAACAAAAAGGTGATGCTGTGCAACTATGACCCGTCCAAGACTTGTGCTCAGGAGCAGACCCACAGCCACGTCACCTGGATGTGCTCCAAACCCTTCCAGGTCATCTGCATCTACGTGTCCTTCTACAGCACAGACTACAGACTGGTTCAAAAAGTCTGTCCAGACTACAGCTACAGTCCAGGAGCCTACCTGCCCACAGGTTAACCAGAGGTCAAGACAAGGACAATAGTGGAGAATAAAGTTTCAATAAACCCAGTTTGAGCAGCTATGAGCTAGTCTGAGACTGTTTTGAAAGTGTTTCAAAGGGGTCCGCAGTTTAGCATTTTTTAGACAATATGTTTAATTTATCAAATATTGTAAAGTATGTTTTTAGTGCAATATCTTGCTTGCTGTAGGCTCCAAGAGTTGTATTGTACCGTTTTGAAAAATTATATATATACCGTTTAAAAAAATATGTATAATACTATTATCTATCAATCAATTATTATTACTCATGCATTGATGTAAAAGCAGGATTGTACTGTAGTAAAGCTCATTTTGAACAGCCTTTTATAGGACTGAAACTAATTATTATTTTCATTCTGGATAAATCTGCTGATTATTTTCTCCATTAATTGTCTGGTTTGAAAAGTGTGAGAAATGCCGTCACAATGACCCAGAGCCCAAAGCGTCCCTTTCATGATGCTTGTTTTGTCCAAATCTCAAATGTATTTAAAGAAATAAATGAAAAGCAGCAAATCTTCACATTTTAAGGAGCTGGAACCATGAAATGTCTTTGCATGAAAATTTACTTAACTAGTTACAGTCAATAGATTATTTTTCTCTCAAGCAACTAATTGAGTAATTGACATTTCAGCTATACTTGTATATACTGTTGATAGTTTCATTTATAACAAAACATCTCATTTTAAAAGCTCTTCATATGCATTTTATACAAAGATGTGTAAAGTAACTAGTAACTAAAGCTGTCAAATACATGGTGAATATTTCCCTAGAATAGAATAATTAGTAGAATAATTGTATATAATTGCATGAAAAGACTCCAGATCAGTACTTGAGTAAATGTTCTTAGTAACATTCCCCCACTGCACCGGCAAGTAACCTTTTCTACAGGGTGAATGGATGTTTAATGAACCAGACAAACAGTTAACTAGATACTGTGGCTGACAGATGTGATGCCCTGACCACGTGGCTGATGACGCCCCAGACCAACCCTCACTGATCATTATCAAGTATTCAGTCCCTCTGCCACCACAGCTGTGCTCAGAGACAGCTGTGGTGGCAGAAAGCTCCTGCTAACAGCTACAACTGCAAATCAGCCATAGTTCCAGCTTACTGTGTCATTCGGTGCTTCTACTAGGTCAGCGAGAGCCGATCTGGACATTTCCACAATCCTTTCAATAGTGCATCATCCTCCACCTGAAGGCTGGCGACAGCATTTACAATATGTACAACATTATGTGATATATGTGCATGTGCCTGTAGTTTCTAGATGGTATCTGCATGCATTTTAGTTAAACTCCAGGTGCTCAGCTGTGGTAGAGGAAGTATTCAGATCCTATAATTAACTAAAAGTTGCAATAGTGTATTATAAAAATACTCCAACACAAATAGAAGCCCTGCATTTAATGTCATTTAAGTAAAGTATTATAAGCAAAATGCACATAAAGTACCAAAATTAAAAGTATTCATGATTATTACTATTAATGTGTAAGTAGCATATTGCAGTTGTAGTTGGTCCAGGTGGAGCTAATTTTAAGTACTTTATGTTGTGTTGTGTTTGAGCCATTACACTACAAGGTTATAAAAACACTTTCTTTCTCCCTGGAGTTTCTTTAAGTCCCATGATCAATTCCTAAAACAACTCCTGTTGCTTTGATGTGACAGCTGAAAATAATGACTTCAATACAAACACATCATTCATAGAAAAATAGCCAGACAACGCTTGCATTGCATTCAATACAAAATAGTTGTGGTTTATTCTTTTGGGAACAAAAAATGGCAACAACTAAGTGTCACTTCTTATAACCGGCGATATCTACAGGAAAGAAACAACAACAGTTCCTTCTATCATTACCATTTCCCACCAGGTTAAAATGATAACTTCAAATTAATTTATGTGGTTTGCCTTGGTCTGCATTTTTTTCACATTCTGTCTATTCTGAACATTAAAACGTGTTCATTTCAATTTCATTTCCCCTCAGTCTTCATGCCTGCAACGAAAACATTTTGTCCACTTTGTTTTTTTCAATTTCATGGTTGAAAATGCTTTTTGTTTACGCAGCTTCAAAAACACTTGTGTCTGTACAAATTCCTATGAAAAAAATAGAAATGACAGTTCTGAGGAAAAAAATAACATAAGAAATTCGTCATAAAAGAACATTAACATGCCTGATTGAATCCTAATGTTTTGAAACCGTTTGACATCTCTTTTCTCCTCCATTTGTTGCCTCCTGGTTGGTTTGTCTGTTGACACCTTGGATTTTAGATTCTCTCAAGGACTACAAAGACAGATCCACACAAAATACAGTTTCCCCAAGAACGACATCCAGTTGTGCGTTGCCATTTTCAGTTTTTTGTCCCGGCTATTTAAAAAAAAAAGGATAACGGGCGCAGATGAAGCAGAGTTCTATACGGGAATACATGTGTTGTATTTGTCACTTGCTGAGAAATCTTCTTAAAGGGTACTTGTTCTTGGTGATCCAGCTGGGTCTTTAGTCCATGAAGCTTGCTTCAATGTGTGCTTGCCTACAGTATTTCTACTTTACTGCTGGTAAGGGTTGACGAAGGGTGACCTGTGACTTTAGTGCAATTTTTTCCCAACTTTCTTTGGGAGGATTATTTTGATGATTTTGTCCCATATCTGCTTTTTTAACTAGCCCTTGGTTGTCTTTCCCCCGGGGGGCTTCTAGTTTGTAACTAACAGGCCCATTTCTTCTTCTTCATCTTCTGCTTCTTTAGTCCCTCACAGTCCCATGTGTCCATGAGTTTGGGGGCTGCTCCGACAGCTCTTCTCCAGACGCTAAGAACAGAGCAAAAAGAGGCCTTCTGAGAAAATAGACAGAGACTTTGTTTATCTGCACTCGTCCTTGACAGTTGGCTCTAATTGGGTGGTTGTGTCCAGTTCTTCCTCCCGAACAGATTCCAAAGTAGGAACTAGCAGGATGTCGAAGGATTTCACTTCACACACGGAAAAGAGCACAATGTCAGAGCTCGCTAAGCCAGAGCCGAGGACAAAATGAGAGGGGTGTTGTGTTTTGTTTCCTTGTAAACGACAATCATCCACTTCACAAGCCCACCTGCCCCTCTCTTCCGTCTCCTCTTCCTCCTTCTTCTTCTTCTTCTTCCCTCCATCTTTAGAAGAGACTAAATACAGCAGGTTTGGATGGGGAAGAAGGGGGAGATTCGGGGGAGGCTGTAGGTAGTTAATAGGTAACAGCAAGGGGAAGGTTTGTCCCTGTGTGTTTGAGGGAGGGGATCTGTGTGTGTGGGTATGCATGTGTGTGTATGCACGAGAGTTGGCGCCCTGCTGTGAGGCTGTTAGGATTGTTTGAGGCGCTTGCGTGGGGGTCCGAGGAAAGGGCACTGGGCTGAAGCCAACGAGCGGTAAGCTTCAGCCACCAGGTGTGGATGAGACGCCACCATGGACTTCCAACCTGCTGTCTCCATCACCTCTGCAGCATGACTAGAGAACAGAGAAACAAAACATATTTAGGGAAAATGTATTTGTTTTAATAAATACACAGAGAACAATACAGACAAAACTGTCCAATGTTTCACATAAAAAACAAAGATAAGGGACAAAGGATTCAAATTTGTATAGAAGAACTTTGTTCTTTTCTTCTTAATCTATCCCATTAAGCATCTCCTGAAGCCCTGTTAAATTCATCTGAGTCAACAGAAGAGGTGACAGCAGACCCAGTAACGAGTCAGGTTGCCCCGATCCCTCTGAAAGCCTTGACGTGTATCAGACAGACCACTCCATTAGGGGACATGTGAAATTAAATTATTAACTGTGACACCAAGAGATGAGGCGAGAGGGTGAGACGGAGTCCTTGTACCATCAGTAACGACGCCAAGATAAAGAAGACAGAGAGACAGAGACAAAATGTTCAGTGGACTCTTGAGGACCTGTGAGTCTGTCAAAAGGTGCTAGAGACGTGATTATAAGATGACGATGAGCTCTTTTCTGCGTGTGGACTTACTAGTTGATGAAGTCGACGGCCTGTGTTTTGAGCTGGTCAGCACTGTGCAGGTCGGCCAGGATGAGGATCTCTGCAGCATTTTCCACAGACAGACTAGTGCACAGCGCGTCCTCGCACATGACCTTCAGTCTCTCCAGAGCATACTGAGAGGGGGGCGGGGCACAAAGTCAGTACAGTTTCTGTCTTCATCAGTATTCAGCTGGTATGTGCAAATAGCATTTCAGAGTTCCAAATGACACTGACACATCAGTCCGGCCCCATCGTCTGCCGTGCTCAGTGACGTATGCTTACAAATTTCCACAGTTCCAAGACAATAATCTATTATTTAAATGTAAATGTTAAACATGAAAAAAATAAATGTAATAGCTACTTGGCCTACTCCAAATATCGTACAAATACCAACCTGTCCAAGAGCAGTAACATGACATCCTGTCATCCTATCCTAAGTCCCTGCTCTTCTTTCAGCGCTCTCCTTGGAGAGGTTATCCGTGTTTGCCCTCGCCGTCTGTCACTTTCTTTTTTTTGACTGTAATCCTTCCTCTGAACGCTGAGTTTCTTCATCTGCAGCATCAGAAACTGTTTTTGGACCCTCCTATGGTTTTTCCACCAGAGGCTCTGCCATACTCCTAATTGCCGTAGCCTACTCTATTGTTACCGCTGCTCTCCTCAGCTCTGGTAAACCTGGAGCGCGGGAATGGCTCCACACACACACCGGATTTAAAAACTCAGGTATTCTGGCGGTGATCAGCTTAATCAGTATTGTGTAAACTTGTCTGGCAACGGCTTGAATCTAAAAAGGACGTTCATTCAAGCTTCAGAACTGTAAAATAAAGATTCTGATGCTCGTTTGGTGTTGAGGAGTGAAATCAGTGTGAAATCATCATCAACTGTTTCTTGAAATCCTGACGGCTTACTCTTACCATCGCAACTCCATCTTATCACCTTTACCTGCAGGATGCTCTGAAAGCTTACAGTGTATGCTGCTAACAAAATAACATGCAACTCTCATCACATTAAATACAGCCAAGACTGCAATATTAACATCTGTACAAACATATGGTGCGGTCTGCATTAAGTATTATTCAAATGAATATCATGAAATCAGTCAAATTTAAATACTAAAGCCAAAAAGCCCAAATTAACTCATTCTAAATATTTTAATTACTAGAAAACTGCCAATCTGCCAAGAAACACTGCCTCAATATGTCTAGCGATGCAGTCACTGTATTGTTTGTTATACGTGTTGTTATATTACCTTGTCAGCTGCTGCCAGCAAGTCATCGGCCATCTTGTCCAGGTTGGGAGCCTTGTCTGTGTAAATGAAGCACATCATCTCTTTGAAAACCTCCGGCTCCACGTCGTTGATTTCCACCCGATTCTGACGGGAACAGACAAGAAGCAGGGAAGAGAAACGGTGAATAAACAAACAGGAAGTCAATTCAAGCCGTTTATTTAAAAGAGAAGAACATGTTCTTGTTATTTATATCCTTTCAAATTCCCTGTTCATCTTGCTCGGCAGCCGGGTGTTTGTGACTGGCGTGAGGACTGCAAATGAGGTCATGATGAAAAATGAAAGCACCCAGTAGATGTGAGACTGGCAGAGAAACTAGCTGTGCAACGCGTCATGACCAACCTTTAGTGTAAACCGTGTGATGAAGATAAAAGTTTAACTACTTAACTCTTTAGCTGTGATTAATACCGGACACATTTTGTTACAACTGAAAAACATTTTCTTGCCCTCTATTTTATCTGTTGCTTGACTAAATGCGCTCTACATCTTTAATGCTAATGACTGAGAGAAACATTTTAATCTTTCAAAAAGTTTGGAACATAAAATCTGAGAGAAAAAAAGAGAGAAATCTGGGCAGCTTCTCCAGCAATTTCATTTCTTAGAGAGACTACAGATGAAAAAAGCAATTCTCTGCTTCTGCAGCTTTGTCAGTGAAGGATGAATCCTGACCCTCAAGTACGGCAGGACAATCTCATTTCAGGTGCGCTATCATTCAGTTTCTCCAAACGGCTCCAAGCTGCAGCCGTTTGACAGCACACGATCCTTCACTCACTTTAACGTCTCAACACAGCAGCGAAAACCCGAGCAGTTGAGCCACTGAGGAACAAAATAAATTTATTTCTAAGAATAAAAAAAGCTTTGGGACCTTGGGCTCACCTTTTTGCTCTCTTCCATCTCGTGCTCAAACATGGCGCTGAATACAGGGGAGCGTGCTGAAAGCAGCGATATGGAAAGATATTAGGACAACGGCAAACATGATAATATGCGAGTAATCCTGGGATCAAGCAGTCAGAGGGCAAACTGATACGTACATATGCTAAATACTTAAACCCACACACACAGTGAAGCATTTTAAACTGGAGGAACAAAGACGGCCCGTGGGGTGCGTCTGACTCGTGTCTGTACCTGCCAGGATGGCTTTGTGGGCCTGAAACTCCTGGCCAGCCACACACAGCGAGCAGTCGGTGAAGCGGGAGTTTTCCCACAGGCCCCCCAGCTCGTCTGCTAGCCGGCAGTCGGGCACCTTCACCATGTTCATGGTGTTCTGCCCCGATATGTTGACCGAGTCCTGCACCACACTCACCTGGGGGAGAGAAATTCAATTGAACTCCAAAATGCTTTTTTTATTTTATTTTTTTTAATTGCCCCGAAGTTTTAGAAGAGTGGGCAGTGTACCTCGCAGAAGAGCGTGAGCTTGTCGTCAGGCAGTAGGCCGTTGGCCTCATCTAGGAGGAAGTCTCTCCGGATGAACTTCTTAAAGCCCCAGTCTTTCCCCTGGACAAAGCGATAGGCCCTCTGGCTTTCTGCAGACAGCCAGGACACATGGAAGTCACACGCGGGTGAGTCCAAGTAAAGGTGCGATTTTAAAATAATAAACTCTTCGTGTTCACGCTTCCCAGTTGACTCACCCATTGCTTTGGTCTCCTCCCCCTTAGCGTTGAGGATGGAGAACTTGAATTTGGCGCGCACCTCAGCCTTTGGACAGCTGACCAGCAGCAGGTAGAGAGACAGGTAGTCTTTGCTCTCCTCATCCAGGCCCTTGGGATTCACTCGCAAACACCTGATGGTGGTGGAGGGTGCAACAGTTAAGATCTCTAGTAAAGGGGATGGAGGTAATAATGTATTAACTAATTATTCTTAGTTCAGACGCACTTGTAAAACTGTATTCATGTTTTGTTTGCTGCAGTAAAACTTTTCTTTATTTTTCCTCTTAATTGCTACAAAACATAATGAGCAAACAGAAGCAACCGACTATTGGACAGAGCACACAGTTCAATTTCTGGATTAGCTTTGACAGTGACTGCAGTTTTATTTTTCTCTATGTATCTGGGGAACTTCTCTCTGGAAACCAACTTTAAATATGTTCTTATGTTGATCTCATTGAGAATTCACATGGTTCTGCTGCTTTGTTGCTTCTTATTCTTTCTTTGTTGTTCGCTTCATAAAAAAGGATCAAAATGAATGCAGATAAGACAGAATAATAATAACATTTGTGTTGGAATTTTTTAATTTTAAATCATACAGGAAGTGTCTTAACAGTCCACTTCCTGTACAGTGCAGTGCTACTACGAACACTGGATATTAGAATATGATGAAACGGAGCAGATGTCTTTCCCACCCACCATTTCAGCTTGTCATTGGCCCCGGAAGAGAATGTGGAGCTCTTGATGACCTCGCCCATCTCCTCACGACAGAAGCTGAAGTTGTTGATGGTCCACATGTAAGAGAACTTCACCACTTTGATCTGGCAAAGGAAAAAGCTATTCAGTAAAGCTCAGAGTGGTATAGATGAAAGATAACAGTGTCGTCGAGGCAACAGTTGGCCCGTGTGGTCCTTTTACCTGTGTGTAACACCAGCTCTCGGCCACAGGCCCGCTGGACATTTCCGCAGGGGGAGGGGGACTCGGGACTCTTGACATTGCCAGCGTGACAGAAGGTGTCGGGGGCAAGAGGGTGAAGAGGAGGAGGAGGAGGAATCCTTCACTTCCACTCGTCAATGTTCAGCTCTGACGTCCATCTGCATCGGTACACGCCAGATGGAAGCAGTTTGCCCCCTAGAAACAGAGTGTGATTAATTATCAGGCTGCAATCCCGTCTCCTTAAAAGTTCCTTGAAAATCCTGTTTCGCATCAAAGACATTCTTCTAACAAAGGGCAACCGCACAGAAAACCTTTTACAGCTCATTGCGATTCAACACCGAGCGCGACTGTATCTTTCATTCATCCCGTTAAGATTTAATATCATTTAATTAATGCGACCACACCGCCTGCATTTGAGGTTTGTAGCGTTGGGGCTCGATGAGTTGTTGTCCCTGACCCATTGGGGGACAGCAGAAGATCGATGGCCATGTCTGTTCTAAGATCAATAGCCGCTGCAATTGCAATTAAGTCTCAAAATGAACTGTAAATAAACAAGCTGCCTCCCAGGAATGTGGTGGAGGTTGGAGCCACTGGCCAAATCTAAAGTTCCCAAATTACCTTCAAGTCACACAGGAAGATTGTGCAGATTTGTGATCCACATTTATCTCCTCTAAATACACACAAACTCTTAACAAACTTCAACAGCCCAGATCCTGTATGAAGGTTGTTCAACCCTGATCGCCGGCTCACTTCAAGAGCTTAAACTGGTCATCGGTGACCATTTAATGACAAAACATTTCGTCCACCACATAAGTTTCTGACTTTTGTCTCCTTTTCTTAGATACGGAGCTCCTTTGTATGATGCTTTCAGGAGATGTCACGTAATGAAACCTGCAGTGTTTCAGCTGTTAATAAAATGCAACAACAAGAGTTTAAAAACAAAACAACAAAAAAGAGATCACAAGGTAAATAATGACTGTAGAACTCTGACAGACCTTAATTTCCACACAGATTTTATGAAAGGAAAAGTTGGTGTGGGCAGATCTATTTGGGTTGTTGGCCTTTGAAATAAAAAATAAATAAATACACTAAAATGTTGTTCACAGTTTACATTTCCCAGATGGGTTGGTGGGACAGTCTGGCCAGGGTTCAGACTTGGCATTCAAACTGTCCAGCGTGACAGAGACCACGCAATTTAACACAGAAATATCCCACAAATGTGAAGGCTACATATGAAAGCATAAGACGGGTCATATATTGCATGAATATACTCTACACTTCTGTTATTGACACGAAAAAGACCAAAAGAAAACATGTAGTATTGTATTGTCTGTGTGGCCACAGACGGATATAGCCGCACGCCTCTGTTGTTGTCCAGAAATGACTAAAAACACAGCAGTGAGCCACACTGTGATATCATGGGTGAGTCATTCCCACACACACCGTCCTGCTGCTGTAAATATTCACTAGAGCGTCACAGTGGATTAATCCACCACTGAAAATAGTCCCCAATAAATGCACTATTTATCTATTATAGTATTTTTTTTAACTATTTGAGTAAAGGAATTTATTTTGCCCCTTTTTAAAAACAAAAACCATTGGTGACCTGCTTTTAAAGATGTGCAGCTTCAGCAGGAACCAGTGCAGTGATTTGTTGGTTTTGGTCTTTTTGGGGCGTTTCGGATTGCAAAAAACTCTTTTGAACTAAGATCACACAAAAAGCAAACAGTATTCTTAAAAAATGTATGTATCCTTTACAATGACAATATCTAGTGTGTGCTGGGACTGGCTCCAGCCACCCGTGACCCTAAACAGAATAAGCAGCACCTTATTAGCAGCATTAACAGACACCTTTTTCCCTGATTCATACAGGAACAAACCCAGTAGAGAAAATGTTACACCCACAATCCACCACCACTGCAAAATGCCCATCACTAAGTGGTTTGCCTCAGACTAGAAGACACACTCATTCTGTGCCACAGCTCTACAGGTACTGTATTGCCTTTATTTCTATACCTTTTTAAGAGGATGAGGCCTGATTACCCAGCACTGGACACCATCTTGACACCTTTTTTATGTTGCAGCAAGGTCAGAGGCTGAACAATGCACAGTTTTTCACTCCTATATAATACTACTGTTTCTTTCTGGGCCCTGTTACTGTTAATCTCTGTAATCTTCAATAGATTTTCCTCTATTTCACCAGTCCTCTAACCCTTCATCTGTCTCTGGCTTTCTCTCACACCCAGAGCCTTTAATGTCTTCACCTATAAATTCAATTTGGGTCAAAATGCAGTGTAACAAATTGTGACAGCTGGGAGCTGAGCTTTCTGCTCCTGGTGATTACACCGAATAAAGGTGATAAATTGACAGTAATGCTGCTTTGAGAGAGACGACTGAACGCATAAAAACACTTAAATACTGGCGTAGTGATGGGAAGTAATGTTTTCTTAACACCCGGCCCAAAGGGTTTAAATCAGGTGAACATATATATTTTTTGGAATGCTTCAGCAAACTTACAGCCTCCACAAATCTTGTAAATCAAAAACGTATTTGATTGTCAGATCTTTGTGTCAGGGAGCGACATTTATGCACCGACCTCAGATATTCTCACGGCCGGAAGAAAAATGAAGTTTCTATGGCACGTGCACTACTTTCAGATAACAATCCCTTGCCCAAGCCTTGCTTGTCTTCGGATCTCTACCCCATACAACACCTTTTTGGATGCAGGATGTTCATGTTATGAATAACACCATGTTAAAGATTTTAGTTAAAGTGGACAGCAAAGTCTGTTCTCGATGCAAAAGGCAGTCTTAATGGAAAGAATCCGAGTGCAATTAATGAACTATAGCCGAACATTGACCACTTTGAGTCTGAGTATCCCTGTCTTGACTTTAGTCAAATAAAAGATATTTACTGGAGCAAGAGCTATATCAAAAGCTTGGTTTAGCCCAGTCTTCAAAAAACCCAAATGAATGAAAAACCAACAAACCAATCTTCTTGATTCTTTAATAGTGGCAACTGGTAAGACGGAGTGAGACAAAGATAAAGGATTGAAAATGAAAAGTAAAGTGATAGAAGAGCCAAATGGAAAAACAGGTGGCAAATGAAAGATGGGCCACCGTCTGTGGAACCATTTGAAGAGATAAATTGCCACAAGAAGTGGTTAGATGGAGACAGAAGAAAATCAAACAGAGGTATGAGAGAGAAATCAAATACAGATTCTTGGACATGTGGACGCACTTTTTCAACAGTTTGTGCGCTCCAGTGTCCTCCTCAACTAGCCATGGATGAGAGTGGTCCATCATTAATAGTGAAACAGCTGAACATATATACATCTTAAAGCTATAATATAAAGATTTTCATAGAATCAAATCCCATTTTTGACATTATTCATGATCTGCATTTTTTCCGTATTTACATTCACAAATTCTCTCTCTATGTTGTAGTTTTTATTGGTAGTGGCAGAGTCCTCCATTCCTGCGATGTATTCAGATTGCCTAAACTAAGCACGGAAGATTCTCAGGGAAACTTTGCATGCATGTAATCCAGCGCAGTTTCATCCCATTGATAACAGCCTCACTGCTTACTGTAACACAGTGGCAGAGTTGTATTTCTCTACTGCTGCTGCTTCACATTAAAAGAGCTCAACTGGCAAAACATGATGTGGCTTTTATTGTGAAGAAGCCACAGGAAACTAAATATATTCCTCACTGAAGCTTAGCAAAGATTGCAATCATTCGTCAAAAATGTATCCCAAAAATGTTTTTTCTGCTCCACTTGAATTTTTGCAACGGAACAAGACAGAGCAGCAACAGTAAGCAGCTCCAACGGCTCAGCAAGGTCACCAACTTGCACGAGTCCTGCTGCTCTGTGGAAAACTACTCGCGCCATGCGCAGCAAGAAATGAGATTGCACTTTCACTTATTATTGACCGACTTCTTTATTAAAACAAGAGTTTGTTTTGGCTGAACTAGAGCGTTTGCTGTAGTATTAAGCTGCCCTCGCGGTTAACACGGCAACCGCAGGTGCTGCCAAATCAGCAAGGAACGAAATGTTAACGTTTTTCTCTTTAGCATCACACAACTTGGAGCAAAACACAAACTACAATGAGCAGAGGTCAAAAGCAGCACCATACATTCTTACAGTTATCAGCTGAACTTTCACCAGACAATATAATATACTTATCACCAATATGTATTGATTATCTGAGCAAAAACGAATACCAGTCAAGGTTTTACGCATTTTCGGGGATGCAATCAAATAGCAATTTATCTAACAAAAATCTATTCAAAATTGAGGAGATGGTAGAGGAAAGAAAAACAATCTATGAACCCTTCAATCTGAGTGAGAAGTGATGTTAGCTTCTGACTGTTGCACCTAAATCCTGTCAAGACAAATCAGACTGAACTTCACACCGTAGTGTTTATATAATCATGTCAATAATGTAGAATTCGATATGTAGGTCCAAAAAACTAAAAGCAATTTCATAAAAATGTATATCTGTGGAGATATAATACATAACATGGAAGTTATGACCATAAAGCTTTTTCCCTTGACATTTCCCTCCACAGACCGAAAAAAGAAAAAGGAAAACCGAATCAATCTCTGGTCTAAATTAAAGACGGCAATTTCCAAGGGAGATGAAAAAATTGCAACCCTTGTCGAAGTGTCAGTGAACACAATGTCTATTTCCAAAGCTTTGGTCTTTGAGGACAGCAGTAAGCCACAGACAAACCTTAAAACTATAATTGGTACAGGGACTGGGGATCGATTGCACGGCGCGTGCTGGGCCTCTGTGGGAGTGATTTCATATTCTGCCCTTGGTCACGGTGCTCCTCCTTTCATAAAAACTCAATCTCAGAGAGGTATGAACTATTGATTTTGCTACAGCGATCAGCTTGCCTCGCTCTCATCCCTGACTTTGTGCAGACCCACAATTACACTGAAAGGGATTTGACAGGGCAAAAAAAGCATCAACACCCAGGCTTCACCCCTGCCTGTACTTCCTCTCTAAAACCCCTCTCACTTGGCAACACAAGGGAGGTTAAAGGGGGGGGAGGGGACCTCAATGCATATCTAATATCTCCTGTCACCTGATTCACACTGTTACCAACAGTTACACCAGACGTGTTGACCTCTAAGGGCAGACGCTCCTGTGGGCTGCAGAACACTGCAAGTAATTCAGTCATTAAAGCTTTAAAAGGAAGCTTAGGTGTATCTGAGGAGCAGTGGAACTACACTATTGCTATTTTTAATTTGCTTAATTTATTGGAATTTAAGCTTTATTATAAATCAGCGGTTTTGCTTTTCTTGGATATACTGACAGGAAATGATCCTTTGGAAACACAGCTGCCATTATAATGAATAAACTCACAAACATATTGTGATTTCCTCAAATAAACTTTACTGTTTGTCATTTTAGAAAGTAATCTGGTGTGCTTGTTCTTGCCAGGCAATCATGCCCCGTTCATGGTTGTGTAAGAAGTGGCAAGCAGTTTGAAAAGGCACATAACAATTTAATGGGTTCACTGCAGACTAGGCCTGTATGATGTTTCAATTAAAATCATCAATCAACATCGTGTGACAGACACTGCAGCTGTGTAAGACTTTGTGATTGATGAAAGCCTTTGCTTCTTGCCCTGTTTGTGATTTTAGAAGAGTGAAACTGAACTGTATCAATGTCCACATCACAAAAAGCTCCAACACATTAAACATTATATCATGAAAAGACCACCAGAAATATAAAAGTATGGTTGAATTAAACGTGTGACTATGTTGACACCAGTCAGCCCTACAGCAGACGACTCAACCACCGGGTTTTATATGTGCCTGCAATTACTAGATCCCTCTTGATACTTAGTTAATTCCACCATCAGAGCTAATAAAGTAATAACACAATTTTTTTGTAGTTACAAAATTTATCTACTCGAGGTAGATGAATCTGTATTGAAATAATTTGCTAATCAGGGATGAAACAAAAGTTTAAGAGTCAGTTTCATGATTCGATCACATGCATTGTTCAGCTGAAAATAGATTTTAGACTTCAGTTTTAGTTCATCATTTTCCAAATTACATTTTCTTTTTTTACACAGTTTGAAAAAAGGAGAGCTCCGCCGCAGTGGATTTTGCTTTGGGTCATAACACAAAGGGTGAGCTCAGCTAAACTGAGTTATGTATACTCAGTACATCTGTTTGGCAAAGAGATGGTCTCAGGAAAAACTTAAATTGAACACCATTTTAAATCTGCTGTGTGGCCACACTTTGAATTTCAATATGAGGCAAATAATGTAGCAAAAAGATAAGTAATAAAGATTGCAAGTACTGCAAGAAAACCTTGCCTCACGGATGTGCTCAAAAGTTGGCAGTTTATCCTTTAATGTTGCACTTGAGTTAATTTAATATATATAGTTTCAAAGGGGCTTAGCTGGAAGAATAGTTGATTATCTTTGTATTTTTCCAAGTCAGATGTACAGGCAGGACTAATACAGTGGGCACCTTACTTACAATATCATGTTATCACATACAACACCACAAACTATGACAAAAATATTTTGTACAAAGCTAAATAAACCCCTCTCCAAAACAATCTTGGCAACAACAAAAAAAAAACATCACAGAAGGCCATAATCCTCATAAAGACAGCAATGTTAGTTTCAGTAAGAAGAAACGTGAAGTGAAATCACTGCAGGTGTGTTTGGTCCAATGAAGCTGACTCATTCATACCACATGTGCATGTACTGATAACACTGTCCAATGGTTCAGGGTCACATATAACTGTATCTCATCCTTTTCTACTCAAACTATCATAAATGACAGCTGGTCAGCTGACTGATTTCTGAGCAGCTTGAGAAAACTAATACTTGAGAAAACAGACCACAGCAACAAGAGCACTTCTAAAGGCTCATATTGAATTATCCAAAAACAAGAAATTAAATGGTTCTAATGAATAAGCATGATGAAGGCCCAGGACATATATCATCTATGTATTAACCACAGATATATTAGATACTTCGACCCAAAGTTTAGCCATATTCAACGTGTTATCCTAAGTTTAAATTGTAGCAGACGATGCTGGGAACTGAAACTCGGACTGTGCAGTTAATGTAGGCGGTGACAGTAGCAGGTAGTTAACCTGCTAACAATACAGATAATCGACAATGGTATCTTACTTTGAATTGGCGCTTTACTTTAGCTAAGCACAAAGACCGGTGTGCTCATGAAGAAAAAAAAATCCCATACAGTTATGACAGGGTCTGATATCGTTAAGAGTATATATATACTGTAATAATCCTGACAACCTGGCGATAGCACGCGAGCTCACTAGATCGAGCTAGTTGGCTAGCTAATGTAGCAGCTAACCTAAGCCTAAGCCAAACAAAAAGGTCGGGGAAATTGCCGCAAAAACTGAGACTAAAAATACGACACAACAGCATTTACTGTGACTTTAAGTCTCCGGTCCGTGTATTACTGGTCACTGATTTATTTGTCGACGGACTTACCTTTGTGTTTGGTTAAATTATAACGCTAGTTGTCCGGAATCTTCTGTTGTTTGCTAGCAGGCTAGCTGTCTGTTGAACTGGCAGACATGGACAGTCTGGCAAAGAGCACCCCCTGCTGTCTCGGAGTAATTTCAAAGACCATGAATACAATAAAAAAAAAAACATTATGGTTTAGACATCCATCCATCCACCCATCTAATTTCTACTCTTGCCTGTTTGTAAGAGGTGAAAATCAATTACCAGTTACAGCTCTGTTATGCCTGTAGTTCATTCATATTGATGCTGAGGCGAGTGTTTATTTCATCATTGAAAACTAATTTATCCGAGTCTAATCAGCAGACTGGATGAGCTATTGCTTTGTGCCAAGATTATTAACACAGCCTGCCAAGATTAACGGATATCAGCCGTTACAGGTTGAATTTAATTAAGATGTAGATAGAATTAATCTCTCTCATCCACTCGCTGAAGGTGTCTTTAACACATCTTCCATTAACCTCTAATGTTCACAACCTAATATCTTTTTAGTGAGTGTCTTCTCTTGTGATAAACTGTGCAAACAAACTATGAATGTGGAGGAATGGCAGTTTTCCATTAACACAGCTTCGCAATTTGTTTGCAGCAGTTTGACTCCCCGTGATAAGTGTTATTTATAATGAATTTGCTACATCTAGTGGACACGGGCGAAGCACTGGACAGTATGACACCCTGCAGGACTTCCCTCCCAAATCCCTCTGTAAAAGAAACCAAACAAAAAAGCACAAATAAACCAGCTTTTTATGCAAATTCTATCAGACCATTCAGTAAATAATTCCACTACATTTCTTTCCTACAACTGGCAAGGAGAGAATGGGGGAGCAAAAGTCTTCTATATAAAAGGGAAACACTCAAATGGCATTCATCTGCATTATCACCCGTTTTCATACAGATGAGATTGAACAGACAACTTTATTTCAACATTTGTTCATTTTAGAGGTCTACATAACTTCCTTTTTCATAAAATAAAGTATATGCATGAAAAGATAAAAGGAAGTTGGCACATACTTGTACTCGTGCAATCTTAAGTGATGATGACACAGCAGCCGTCAACAAATCAACGCTTGTATTACCCACATGTTTACTCACACTTGACCCCACGCCCTACAGTATTACACATAAGACAGAAAAAAGCTATACATATATCACCTACAAAACATAAGTCTTAAGTAAACATGTTAACAAATATTTACACATTTACAGAAACCTTGATATTCTGATTAACAACATTAAACGGAAGCATCACTTGTCCAAATCAAATGCAGTGTAAGTAAAATGTGTTGGAGACCAAGAGATGACACCAGGCCAAACACATGTAGCTGTGTTTAAAAGATTCATCTCCTCTTTTTAGGGATAACAACATTTCCACTGGTTGCTATGGGGATCAGGAGCTTGCGCTGGTCCATACGAAGATATTTCTCAATTAGCACTTCCACTGGCACCTTGTCATTCACATAACCCTGCCTGCAGAGTGCAAACAAACAAAAACACACCGGGTAAGATAAATGTAAGAAAACGAATGCATGTTTTATGTATACTGTTAGCAAGATGAAGAGTTTCCTTCTTTGTTTACTGCTCATGTCAGCCACATGTGCTTTTCTTCAGACTAAACATAGAGCTCAAGCCTGCCATCTAGAGGTCACTACAATCCTAGTGTGGCAGTGTTATTTGCCTGTTTTGCCACAATATTTATTTCTTAATACTATATGTCAGACATGATTACCGTTGGCTCTATAATTCTTGCTCTTCTTCATTATGAACTGATCTGATGTATTCTTGGTGTCTCAGGTCTGTGTTAAGGATTTTACAAGCATATAAGTGGAACCATATGTGAGTGCTTCACTTGTGGTTCAAAACAGGCCTTTTATTTTGTTACGTTCATCAGCATTGTGGGCTCAGCCAAATATGTCTACAAACTACTCGCCCATCCCCGAGCGGCAGACAGAGAAAGTTAACTTGCTGGTGAACACATCATTTTTTGTGTACACGTTCACCAGTGTTGTGGAGTTGATTCATTTCATCCAACCCTAAATGGCAAGTTAGAACTGAAAGTCCAGTGTGAAGAAGATAATGTCAGACTGAACATGTTTCACACTGAAATAGCCACATCATGACATTTTATTTTACAATGCTGCATGCAGATGTCACAATTAACCAGCATTCACGTTACTTTAATGATCCAAGACAATTTTCTCAGTCTCTTTGTTATCTTTTCCAAATAACTTTTAAAATGACCTCATCAGATTAAAAACATTTGATCACAAAAAGACACGCCTACCTTTTCAACAGAAGTTCAGCATCTTCGACCTCTACGGTTTTTCTCTTTGCATGAACAGCATACGTCTCCAAGTCGTCCGCCATCCGCTCAAAGAATTTATCCATTCTGTTGAAGACGGTGAATTACAATCCAGCAAGTGTGTACAGTACAGGTAGTGAAATTCATGATGTCTTCAACACATTACACGGCAACACAAACTTAGCATTGGCGACCCACTTGTTGCTTACTTAGTTCCAACAGTGTATAAACTTAAAAACCTCTACAGTGATGGTACTTACGTGTCTTTGAGGACAGGGTAAACATCTGCAGAGACCTTCGTTTTGGCAAAGTGCTTGAACACGCCCATAAGATAGCTCTTAGGAAGGCCTCCTTCCTTTTTAGTTGGCCCGGACCTCCTCTTTCTCACCGGCTTAGGTTTAGGTGCAGGCAAACCTTCACCTGT
This sequence comes from Nannoperca australis, assembly GCA_036023655.1. NCBI lineage: Eukaryota > Metazoa > Chordata > Actinopteri > Centrarchiformes > Percichthyidae > Nannoperca > Nannoperca australis. The sequence continues at coordinate 32,016 of JAVQJD010005811.1, forward strand.
ACTACTGATGGCAAAACAGATATTGGAAGAACAAGTCAGTAACAGCAAAAGATGATACATAAAATCTGTTGACCTCACTATGATCTTTCAAAGAAACGTGAGAAATAAGAAAGGTTTGTTTAAACTATATTTGATGTCTGACACTCTGGACCTTTTTAATATAAATCATTAGTTAGTTTTTCCAAAAAATTTTTTTTTAAAAGAGAGATATTTCAGAGTAGGAGGAAGTGCAACTTGCCCAGCTGGCATATTCTTAAAAACAAAAGGTGAGGCCAGAGGATCAGGGTGAAAAATGCTTATTTTCTCTCTGATGAATGCTGGAGTCTTGCTGGGGATCTCTGAAGATTTGAGAAAACAGAACATGGTGTTTTACTCTCACTGTCGGTTGCTTTTTTGTTATCAAAAAAACAATACAAACAAAATGGACTAACCTTCACCCTCCTCACTATCTTCGTCATCCTCCCACTCTTCCTGCTGTTTAGCAGCTTCTTCTGGTGACTCGTCACTCAGGTGCACAATATCATGCGTCAGGTTCAGAAGGTCACGGTTCTCTGCATCAGCATCGGGCTTGGCGTCTGTACAAGAAGCATCCGCCTGTCTGTGGGTTGAGGGCTCAGCCCAGTCAGGGACCTCAATATCAGACGGGCCGCTCTCACAGCGGCTGTGTAAACCAACAGCACTGTGTGCTTTGGACTTGGCATCAGACCACGCTGCATGCAAACAACAACACTTATTCATTTATTTATTATTAACCAGACAACTAGGTATGATATTCCAAACCTCATTACTGTGATGAATATCGATATTGAAAAAACTAATTCTAGATGTTATTTTCTCCTAGTTTCTCTCATATCAGTTAATATTGAACATTTTTCACAGATTCATCAATAACATCTTTGTTGGTTACAGATAGTTATATCTACAGTGAGATTTACGTTTTGAGGTCCTTACCTGCGTCTCTAACAACGAGTCCCCCCTCAGACCGATGAGTCCTTCGACTGATGTGTTCCAAGTCCCGTTCCAGCTGTTCTGAAGCCTGCTCACCATCTTCCTCCTCCAGCTCCGCATCATGGTCATCTTCAGGCTGAGAATCAGCCAAACCACCGTCTTCTTCAGATTGAGAACTGGCTGCAGGACCCTCTTGATCACTTTGATATTCTGCAACACCCTCCTCTCCCTCAGACTGAGACCTGGCTGCAACATCCTCCTCAGACTGAGAGTCAGCAACACCTTCTTCCTCTTCTTCTTCAGTTTGAGAATCTGCTGCAACCTCCTCTTCAGGGTGGGAATCAACTCCACCATCTTCTTCCTCCTCTTCAGTTTGAGAGTCATGTGGACCTTCTGCTTCTTTGGTTTGACAGTCTGCATCAGTCTGCTCTTCCTCAGACCGAGACTTGGTTGCAGCATCCTCCTCAGTTTGAGAATCAGCTGCACCTTCCTCTTCTGTTTGAGCTTCCACTCGGTTCTCCTCTTCCTCAGATTCAGCTGTATCATCCCTTACACTAGTCTGAGATTCAGATGTACCTTCCTCTTCCTCAGATTTCAACATGGCTGCAGCATGTTCAGGCTGACCATCAGCTGCACGCTTCCCTTCCTCCTTTCGAGATTCAGCTCCATCCACACCTTCCTCTGACTGAGAAACCCCTTCTTCATTTTGAGGTTCTGCCTTTTCTTCAGTAGGAAATGCATACGTTGATTTCTCGTTGCCCAGTTTGCTCTGCTCCACTTCCATCTGATCCTCCTGCTCCATCTCGCTCATCTGTCTCTGAAGCTGAGATGCCATCACCGTGGCTTTGTCTTGAGTTGCTACAATGTAGGAATTGGAGGTCGTGGCATCAGGCTGGGCGTAGAGAGCCGTGTTGCAGTGGATGACATCAGTCGTGATATCGGGTTCACCAAGTTTGCTTAGGCCCAAAGTGAAGCCCTCAGAGCACGCGGTCTCACTGAGACCCCGCTCAGCCAGCACAAAGCTACTCACTCCTTGGTGACAGGATGCGAGAAAACCACAAATAAGAGAAGAAAAGAAAAAAAAGAGTATTAGCAAAAAGACACTGCACTGTTTGCTCCTCCCTTCCAAAAGATAACTATATAAGCTATATGTGCTTTTTGCCCATTTTTAAGTAAAAACACAATTTCTGGTTACAGCTATGCCAACATTAGCTTGCTTTTCCTGGTTTTGAATAATTGGTTTGTGTGGCTGCTGATCAGTCTCAGTGAGAAAACGAACATCTGGTTACTACTAGTGCACAGTTTCATTTTTTTTTTATACCTAGCAGTTAAAATGGTAAACAGGAAAAGTTAACTAATAAAGGAATAATCAGTGATTCTTTGATTTGTTATACATAAAATACACAAAGAGTATGTAATCATCGTAATCACCTCCCATCTGCCTTTTATTTACAGCAGCGCCAAATTCTTCCTCTGAGATTTTTCGACGGTTAGAAACTCTTCTCTGCAGGCCCTTTTTCTCAGTCCGAACATCCAGAAAGGGTGTTTTAAGACTCAGAGAAGTGGAACTGCAAAGCAGATTGTACAGGCCATACAGTTATCCATTCACTCATTAATATTGCAAACAGGAATCTAATTGTTGTAAAACCACAAAAAGAGATTTACACTCACTGCAGATGAGACAATGTCTGATCAAAATTAACCTTTTACTTGTAAAAAGCAAAGATGATAAATAAAAAAAAGCATTTTTTTAATGCAGTTTACCTTGACAAAGAAAGGGATGAAAGGTCGTCTCTTGGTTCTTCATTTTCCTCTTCAACACCTGTAAGCACAAGCATCCATCAGCTAGTGAATGAAACACACATGATGACTGTTCACTGATCCAGCTCACATTTTTTACAGCATCAAACACTAGCCTCCGATTCTATACTGAGAACACTCCCACCCTCTTGTAAATGTATGAATTCACAATAATAAACATCCTTAGAATCTTTCAAATTCCCATTAAAGCACTGACGCCTATCAATAGTGGCTTTGACTTACCATCTCCATCTTTAAGACGCTTTTCAAAAGCTGTCACATTAAAGCTCCGACGAGGCCTCTTTCTGCTCAGTCCCTTTGCAGTACTTGCTGCATTGCCAATAGTTATATTAGTCAAGTCCAACCCTGATAGCTCTATGCTGAAAGTCAAGCAAATATACCCGTTATACACACACACAACATAATTTAGCCAGTTGCATACAAACAACAAATAATTCTGGAGAGACACACAGCTCACCTAGAACACTTGCTGGAGTTAGCTGAAGACGGCGGTGGCTCTTCTGAGACAACTTTCTCATGAACCACGGGGGACCTCACAGGCTCTGAATGACAGGACAACTGACATGATGAAAAAGGACAAGCACCAGCAGCAACATGATGCACCAAAAAAAAAAGACAAGCCCGTGCACATACCTGTCCGCAGGATGTTCATGAGTATGTGCCTCGGCGTGTCTCCATCATCACACAGCACTGAGGCTGTCGCAGGACCGTCTATCTTTCTGACAGAGGCAGTCCTTCTAGTAGCAGGCAGGGATTTCCTGGTGATACTCTGGAAAGAAGGTAGATAGGTCAGCTACAAGAGGCTCAACGTGCCCATCATCAGCATTAACTTTGCTCGTCTTCCTCACCTCATGTATTTTATGTTTCAGGCTTCGCCTTAGGATGTTCTGTGGGGTTTGGGGTCCAGTATCTTTCTTGCTAAGTCTACTGCTGCGCCTGGTCGCGCTGGTACTCGATTCTTTGGAGGCCCTTAACAAAGACAGCTTATATTTAGTTCAATACTGGATACAAAGTCATTGAAACTCATTTTAACGATCTGAAAAACAAGCATTTCCAAGCCAACTTGGTGCCTCCTGGGTCAGGTGTAAACGTAAAGACTTTTTAGAGTGGCTTAGCAGTTATAAGTTCAATACAAGCAACCAACTTAAAGCTAACTAATTCCAAACAAGGATGCGTAACGTTAGCCTTATCTAACGCTTGAAACACCAGTAATTACACTTATGGCTAGTTATTCCCCAGAAGAACTAGATGGAGCTTAAAGTGCTGTTAAAATACCTTCTTGTGATGGGCGTCCTGGGTGTTTCGGTGCTGAGAATATGTTTCAGCAGGACCCGAGCAGACAAGTCCTCCGTGGGATCCATTTAGAAACCGAGCTTAGTCAGCTGGTGGGCTGACGCTTGCTAGCAAACGTTTGCGAACGGTAAACAGTAGCGTTAGCCTTGTTAAACTGCGCCTTTTTGCAAATCAGGCGATATTACCGAATAACAACCGCCGCTGAACTGATGACAGTGTCATTTATTACCGTTATTCTACTTCCACATTTACCCTTTTTTACTCTCTGCTGACTGTTTAATGTTGTCTGTGTCAACAGAAAGTTCCAACGGATTCATTTATCTTCTGTCCCGTTCCCGCGTCATTTTTAAGTGAAACCTCGCGAGAAGAGGACTTTCTTCTTCGCGTATTGTTTTGTATTTAAATGGCGGCTTGGCACCAACCAGCGCGATGTCGCCACCAACCGAAGAAACTACTGTATCGTGAAGGTATGAAACGTCTTCTGCATGTTTTTGCTGAGTTGTGTGAGAGCATTGTTTTTTAAATCAGTTGTTGTTTTTCGATGTTAACCGTTTGCAAAGGAGCTTATTAAACGTATCCATGGACAGAAATGTGTTTCAAAATCATCAAAGATGTGTATTACATGTTCTACAAATGAAACATAAGATTGACACGTGTATTATGATTTGTGCATAATTCTGGATACTTACAGACGTGTATTCAAATCCACAACAAACACCAAGCAATTTGAATACATGTAGGCATATTTTTTCCATTTGTTAGTGTAACAGCACACTCTGCTGGTAAATAAATAGCTACAGCTACAACTAGACTAAATCAAAGGGTGAAGAATATACTCAAAAGAATAATCAACATATAAAAAGGAGATTATGAACCAAATAAATGCACCCGTGGCAAAAATTATGTAGACATAAGCCAAACAAAAAAAGTGATATAAATTTCCTGCATGAAAAGGTTACATATGAAGCCAGAGTGGTTTTGAAAGGATGGTGTCACCAAGTTTGTTGCAGCATTTTTACAACGCTGAATGTCATTATATCCTTAAAAGAAAGTTTGAAACGTATACTGGAATAGGAGGTTAGACTAATAAAGTACAACCTTTTTCATAGAAAGCTTTTGATGTTTTTTTTTTCTTTTAAATCAAGGTTGTCTAAATATATTTAATGTAAACTGTTCTCCTTAAGAACACTTCAGATTCATGTCATTATATTGAAGGTGTGCCTGATAACTGTTACAATATGGAAAACAAAATGATTTTAATGCCATTATAAAAAAGGACTTTAGAAAAGGTTAATGAGAGATCTTTCCTAATGTGGGCAATGTTTAATGATATAAAATGGAGGCTTTATCGCCTCTGCTGACCTGCTGCGGTGTCTCTGACATGGACTACAATAATCTTTTGATATCAAAGCAGCTGGTCACTTAAGAGTTTTCAGGCATTAATCTCCACCATGGATGTTTTCTCCACAGACTTCAAACCTCAATACAAGATTAGAAGTGACTGGATTTCCCGAGTTAGTAACTTCATAGCTCAAACGTAACGTTGATTTCTGATTTCTGTTTAATTGTAAACTGTTACTGATTCACTAGCTTACATTGCTCTCAATTCTTAAAGAGGGCTTCTTATAGGTCTTTCTCAAATGATAAAATGTGTCTGTGGGGTTTTCTGTGCTAACCTATATTATATTTACAACCACTACAGCTCCAGTGAGACTTTGATAGCCCCTTTGTGTTCAAACAAATTTTCAGGTGTTGATAGCAATTTAATTTAGAATTAGGTTCAAAGTTGAAGTTGGCTTCTTTCAAATATTAGTTGCTAGTAGTAGAGACCAAGGTGTTTTTAAGTAAACTTTGCTTAGAATATTGGGCTATGTACGCCATAGTGGAACATCACGTGACACCTTTCATGCCACTTGATCTCATAATAATGGTCTCAAAATAGCGTTTCACCAAAAAAGTACTTATATAAACTTGTTTATGAAACCCTAAAGCTCTTACGTGTTTGATTTTTTTGTCAAAGCCACTGTTCAAAAAGAAAACACGTGCTGGTGAGAAGTGTGATTTAAATGGTTTTAATAATTTATAACAGCAAAAAATAAATTAACCATTTAGTAAAACAGGTGGTTGTCTGTTTTATTCATACAATCAGCGAAATGATCCCCTTTCCCTTTTCACACTGGAAATGAACTGACTGAGCGCAGTGTGTGATCCAACCTTCATTCAGCAACATGGGTTTGTTTTGTATTTGTCAAAAAGTGCAAAGGCTTCTCAAACTGACGACACTGTCAGAGGCAGAGGTGCGAAGATATGGTGACTCAGAAGTCAGGTCTGTCCTTCTTCAGCTTGGAATAGTCCATGTTAACTGTGAAAAGCTGGAAATGCGCGCACACACAAAAAGAAATGTACACAATCAGTATAACAGAGGCAATATGGACTTTGAGGCAAGATAACAGAAAGGGCATGGCTTGCCCACCGTGGTTTAACTCTAACCAAGCAGCCATAAAGGAATATGAAAAAGAATTGACTGTAAATGATCAACAAACATCTGAACTGTCTAAGTTGTTTGTGAATTTACATTAAAGCTCATACTTTGTACTGTTGATTGGGCTCCATGTTGTTCCAGGGCTCGGGGTTGTTCTTGCGATCCCATCTGAAAATAAAAAAAAATGAGCATATCAGTGTTTTTCTCATAAAACGTGATACTTAAAACACACACATTGGGGTTTAATATACATTTACAGTATACACTGATTAAAAAAAGCCAACCGCAGGGTTAGATCCGCAACAAGAAATCCCTATAGGCCTATCAGTTTGTACTTTATAGAGACTTACGAGACATCAGGGTTTTTCAGAGCCAGCCGACCCAGGTACATCATGCTCATGGTTGCCCCGCCACCAATGAAGATGAAAAGGGGGATGAGCTAGCGGGCAAAAGAACAAGAAAAATGTATCACAATGCAGGTTTTACTCCCAATAACCACATCATTTGTCAAACTAGGACGAGATAACCAACAACAAAAATCTGAGGGTAAAAATCCCTTTACCCTTCAGATTTGTCTTGTGACGCTTTGTTAGGGACCCCCAAACCCAAGGTTGGGAACCACTGTTTTATTCCATTCCAGCAGCAAGTGTGAAGTGCAGCTTATTCACACAGTCTATACAACATAATGATATACTGTACCAGAAGTAAAATCCTAAAGGAGAGCTGGAACTGTTTAACAGGGGACAAAACATTTATAGTGGTTTATTGATATGGAGGCTGCCGTAAAGCAAGCCGTGTCACCCCGTCGCCCTTGGAGACTCTCTCCACGCATTGCTCTCATGTGGAGTCATGCCAGTGTAGAGCGCGTATAGTGTACGTGCTGCGGCGCCCCACACACATGGCTGTGGACATAAAAACGCAGTCTTTTCTCCCCCAACATAATCGAGATGTCACCCAATTACAATATTGGCTCCTGTCAATTTAATGGAGAAATGTTATAATGTGGAAAAGAGAAAAATAATGAATCCTGTCTAAAGCTTCGAGGGTGGCAGAGCAAAGACTAGAAGCCCCACGGGGAGGAAGGGTGATAACAGGGATATAATGATAAGAAGGGAAGGACTAAAGGAGACACAAGAGGACTATAACGTGGATGTATTGGTGTAAAATTGCGTTTATCGCTCGTTTCATGCGACATTTCGAGGAATGAGTCACATTTCTGCACTCACAGATCTATAAGGCCCATTCAATGAATCTACAGCCTACTGTAAAATACCCCAAATGTTGTATTAACTGAGGAAAGCTGTATTCATAGAAAATACAGGTGTTAATACATCGGATAGCGAAGGGGAGATTTGGGGGGAAGGGGCGCGCGCTCAACCTCACCGCGTCCTCCCCGGCGCTTTCAAAGTCACCGGGTCGTTCACGTTAGGAATACAAAACACAGCGTTTAGGACTTACAGCTGGGTGGCTCTTGAGCTGTTTGGCGACGACCCCCAACATGGACGACATGGCCCTCTGACGGAGTCCACGAAAGCGTATATCAAATAGATGTCGAAGCGAAGAAACAACGCGCGCTTCCCGGCGGAGGATCTCGTGCCGTTTCCTACGGGCCTGAACGCGCAGTGAAGAGCGACCCACCTCCTCCAGCTGTAGCCAATCCCACAATGCAACTGCAGCAGATGTATACGCCGGGACTCTAGATCATGAGCGGGAGCGCAGGTTTTAAAGTAAACTCCTCGCCGAGCCCTTTCCTGTGCTCGTGTCGAACATCTTCAAGAACCAGAACATTTAAACATGAAATCCCATTTTCCACTTACATAATTCAAATCTTCCAAGAAACACAAGCAAAACCCTCAGTGTGTTCATGTTGGCCGTTCTAAAAGAGAAAACTGTCTGGCCACTCACAACGACCGTCTAGTAGATGGTTCTTGGGCTTTCGATCATAGCACAAGCTTCATCAGCAGTTGGAATTTGCCCAGCGGTCATGGAGATGCAAGTGTCCAAGTTTCCATTGTATTCCCTGAGAAGCATGGCGACTTGTTGTCCACACTGGTTTAAAAGCTTAGTTTTTCTGTTTTGTTTTTACATTCAAAAGAAAAAAAAAACTAAATTGTTCAGGAAACTAAGAAGAAGTAGTTGTAAACTTTGTAGTATAGGGAAAAGAAATGAGAACAGTAGGTTCAGCCTTCAACTTCATGGTTTAACAATACAAGCATGCACACTCGCTCTGTTGATGGAACTATGTGGGGAGGAAATGCTGCATCAGTTGCACCCCTGCATGTGTGGTATGTTTTCAGCCGTCACAAATCAAGCACCGCAGCATTAGGAGTTAAATCAATCACAAAGACAGCAGGTTATTAATCATATATTTATGTGGACAGAACACAGAACCTGAGATAACAGCATGTCCCACAGCATCCACACCAAGTCATAAAACATTGAAAGTGATGCTTATTTGGAAAAAAGACAATGTTTCAATCCATCAGTATTTCACCAGGACACTAAAACTAGGAGAAGTAAGTAAAACGATCAGGCTAGTTAACTTTCCATCCACATGTACACGCATAAACAAAACTCCTGTCAGAGACAATAAACCCAGGACTAACTTATGGAAGAAACGTCTCCCCCTCCATATAAAACCCTCCTGGAAGTGCATAAAAACTCCACCCGATACAGTATCTCACGTAACACCTGCCTCAAATATACTGACAGAACAAAACTAAAAGTAACAGGGTTTCTTTTTTTTAGCTTATGTTGCAGGTAATTGAAAAAGATGTAGAAAATACACATTACTACTCTTAAATTACAAAAGTGAATATAAAAATAAGAATTGCAACTCAAAAGTAGCAGTTCAATTTGTGCAAACATGTCTAACTATAAACTATTTGAACAACAACTTGTCAGCTTGGCAGAAGAAAAAGAACATCTTCAGGGAAAGATTGAGGACGACAAATCTACACCACTAAAACTGGTTAGGTAGTCAACTAGGCTGTGAAACCTCACAACTATACACATACCATCAAGCACACATGTAGAGCATCAAGGAACAGGTTTACACACACACACACACACACACACACACACACACACACACGCACACATATATATAAACTTTTAAAGCAGGAATGCATGAGCTGAAGCCTTTCGGTATTGATGTTACCCAAGTTCAACAGCTGGAAAACTCCCTTCAGTCTTCGATAATCCAAATGTGTTTTTGTTTTATCAGGTAAATAAAAGAAAAAGTACCCAACTGATTTGTCGTGCTTTGTACACCAGCGACAGGTGCAAGGTCAAGTTAGGTAAAGAAAAAAAAAAAATTGCAGTGAATTGCAGATACATTTTTGAATCAAACTTATCTGACCCAGAATCAAGCGTTTTGCACAGAGACGACAGACAAGTTTAAAAACCAGTATTCACAAATCAATGCACGTCACGGCTTCTTTCGGGAAACAAAATGTGCAGTAAGCGGTCAGTCAGCCAACAAATCCCATAAGTCTTGATAAGACTGACCCGTCTGTCTCACTCGTGTTTGGCCAAAAGTACATCTTTGGATTATGAAATGACAGAAAAAAAAAAAAAAGAGGGGAATAAAGTCTTAATTTAGAAACGTCACCATGCCCAGAAACAAGTAGCTCATGAAGCTTATCCATTAGATTGCGTACAAGTACGATATTATTTTTCTCAATGTTATTATTTTTCAACATATTCTTTTAAACCTGTATAGGAAAGGAATGATCCTTTTCTAAAATAAAGCAACGACAAATCTGCCAGACCACTGAAATATTTGCATCCGGCATAAATCGTTTTACACAGGAGAAAAACATCTGCAGCTGCGATCAGAAAGCGAGACCCTCCCCTGAGCTTTCCCCCATGACGGCGGCGGCGGTGGCAGGAGGATCAGGAAGAGCGGCCCGGTTGCCGGAGGACGTTGCCTGGCAGGAGCTCGTTCCCTGATTCGCTGGAGAGACGGCAAGGTTGCGGAACAGCAGGTCCATGGAGGGGAGCAGGGGCTTGAGGAGGCTGACGGGGCAAAAGGCTGAGCCTCCGTGGGGGGTGAAATTGACCTTGTTGGGGTCTGGGCAGGAGGAGATGAGGGCTGGCTTGAGTTGGTGTGGAGTGCTACAGAATGAGAGGAGAGGAGAGGGGATGTAATAAACTAATAACAAAACCAATACCTGTCAAAGTGTGAGTGGTAGAAATGAGGTTTGGTGACGTGCATACACATATTCAGCACGTCAGACATTGTTATGGTGTCTGTCAGTGTCACAATAAGTATACTTGTCTCTTACAAATAAACTAAAAACGTAGTCACTCCTCATGACAGACCAGGCTTTCTTCTACCCAAAACTCAAAGTAACAAGCGGGTAAAAAAAAAATCACAACCACGGGTAATTAATTGCAACTGTAGCAGAAGTATCGCGCTTAATTTCACGACATTATACAGGTTAAGTAAAAAAAAAAGAAAGAAGGAATTTGTCATTGATGACAGTGTTGTGATCGTGAGGGTCGGGACAAGAATTCAGGGTAAAACATTTAAATAGCAGTAGATTGGGTAACTCTACCATAGCCTAGTTAAAGGGGAATCACCGATGTCAAACATCAAAGTTTGTTTGCAGGCTGTGTGGAGTGCTTCAGCATGTGTGAAAAAAAAAAAAAAAAAAAAAATTTGTTTAAAGCTTTACGTGGCTCCAGAGGAAGCAGAGTGATGTCTGAGAAACTGCTTCAGGTGACGGTTGGGCCTGAAGACAACAAGTTTGAAGATAAACACTTCTGGGGGGGGGCTGGGAGAGAAACAAGCTTACCAGACCTCTGTAGCTCACTCCTCACCTCTGCTCGAGTCTAGTGCCTCAAGGTCACGTTAGCATCTTCGAGCATAACGCGCCTAAAATCTCAGACTGAACCGTCAGCGCTCAAGTTGCATTTTAAGTAATGAGGGCGCCAGATTTAGACAAAGAACCAGAAGAGGTTGAATTTAAAAACATTATCCAAATATATACATTTTCCTTTTTTTTATGAAACCATCCACCGTGAGTCTGACAATATGATATTGCACTGATAGCAGTGCAATGTGGAGTACTCGACAGCTCCTTCCGGCTGGTGACTACTGTACGTGTGGCTCAGAGCAAACGTGAGAAAAGTGTCGATTCTGTTCGTATGCAAAGCCAACGTACCTGGTTTCCTCCCAGACTCGGACCTTCTCGCAGCCCTCTGGAGGCTCTCTCTGGAAGCAGCAGCTTTTGTTGGGCCCCGGGGAGGACGACATCAGCAGAGGCAGGGAGAGGTCGGCCTCGTTGTGGGAGGAGAACGGAGACGGGAGGCACATCTCTGCACTGTCTATTGCACCTGAAAACAAGAGGGGGGAAAACAAGTCAATATAATAGATAAAACAAAGTTTAAGCTGTTTCAATCTCAGGTTGAAATAAATTAGCTATAGTCATCACAACTCTGGAATAACCGGAGTTTCTGAGTATTGAAATCATGAATGCCGTCACGGTGTCAAAAAAATGTCTGTTTTGTTTTTGCTTAGACAACTCACTCAATTTAGAAGCCAAAAGCGCAAAATGACAAACTGTTTAACATAACTACAGTCGATATTCAACGTGTTGGTACACACAATCAGTATGCAGGTATAGAGTGTTTCAGAGGTTTCATTTACTAACCAACAAAAGTGTTCCTCTTGGTTGTTAAGTGTAACTGCAGTCAGAGCACCACAAGATAATGTAAATAAGTTTAGCACTCTGTCCAGGTAGACGACCATCAATATGAACTATCTTATGTAGTTAAATGCTACAAATGAAAATAAGCACATAAAAGCTAAAAACCCATTTAGATTTGTACCTTTTTTGGCAACTTTTGAAATGGGGGAGTGAGGTGTGCACAGGAAGAGAGGAGTTTCCCTGGGGGAAAGTCATCTTTGTTTTGCTTACGGTGACCTTTGCTTAATTAAATCAAAACGAGCAAAACAGAACTTGTAAAATGAGGGTAAATGTCTGGAAGATGATACAGTGCAGCAACTGATTAAACGTCTGCCTTTATTGCACCAATAAGATGGGTAAACAATAAAATGGATATTCTAAATTCTGGCATGTGAAGTCTGGAACTGCTACGGTCTTTTGAACTACTACATGCGAGTTTGGAAATATTACCTCCCGTTTAGTTGTGATAGTATCATGATGTTGATTATGTCCCTGAAGCCGTGTTGGATGCAAGTATGCATGTTTGCACGTGTCTGAGAAAGTCCGTCTGTGTGACTGTGCATGCAGAAAGTGGTTTTCTGATTTTAGGTTGTGTCCGAGTGGTTTTCTGATTGTTCTGCATTGGGTTTCTGCAAAAGGTGTGAATCTCACAGCAATTCACTTTCCCTTTTGTTTACTGGTAATTTTCCATTTTAATACCAATAAGAAACTTACAGATACGTGACTGAAGGCACATGATTTACTCCACTTACATCATTGACAGATTGTACATAGAAACTAACCTTGGTGCAGATCCAGAGGTGCGTCTGCAGAGTTGGGTGGGGAGGTGGAGATGTAGGTGGGAGGGGTGCTGGGTGAGGATGACGAGGAGGCAAATGGGGACAGGGGTGTGGTGGCGGGGTCACTCTGAGATCCACTGCTGCAGCTCTGCGGAGGCACTGGAGCCCGGTGACCATCTGGAACCTCGAGCAGCTGTCGAGGCAGGAAACGATTTACGTCAGCCGCCATCATATTAAAGCGCTCCTTTTCAGGAATCCTGCTTTCTCTATAAGCAAAACAAGTCTTGTACGTTGTATGGGAGGTGGTGTAGGTGACAGTTACCCTGTGATTAGGATGCAATGACTGGCAGATGAACATGCCTTCCAGCTCCTGGTTGAGGCCCTCCACGCTGCAGCGCAGCCGAGGGACCAGCGTAGACAGGGGAGCATGGGGGATGGGAATTGGCTGAGTCTGAGGACACGGAAAGAAACAAGTTATATGAAGTGTTTATTTCACTGTTTACTTGTCAGTTTCTTGTTTTCCCTTATTGTGGAGCACTTTGAGCTACACACAGAGGAGTGCTATATACATAAAGTTTATGTTAGTACCAAAAATGAGATTTGAAGCGCTCTTACACGGTTAAGTATTAAATATTAAAGCAAAATGCACTGGACATAACACTGAAGGATCCACAATGATCATCAAAATTGCAAAGTCTGCAGGTCTTTATTATAATCTTATTAACACTTTCAGGTACAAATCAGGCCACGTCACCACACTGTGGTGAAACCGCCTCAGCCCAGTGGAGTGTGGCACCATGCAAAAAGACAGTGCAGACCAGCTGTTCTGAAAAGCAGAAGTACACACTTCGTTCTGAAAAGCAGAAGCGACGTGATGTAGTGGTCTTCCTGTTGCTTCACTGTTTTAGTTCACTCACTTCCTGCGGTGAGGTGCACTGTCTAGTTCACTGTGATGAATGTAATCAGTGATACTTGTGTTGTCTTTGTCAACTCTGCCTGTCAAAAAGGCACGCACTGCTGTGTGTGTGTTTGTGTGTGTGTGTGGTGTTGATGCCAAGGTACCCGAGTAGTTCCTATGCTACAGCTCCCCTGAGGGTAGCCACGCTGGCCGTTCTTGTCAGAGCCCCCTGAGACGGCAGGTTTGCTGCGCTGCTGCAGCTGTTGTTTTAGTTTAGCAATCTGCAACGAACAGAGATCACCGTCAGTCAATCAGCTCGGGCACACAAACACACAGAGGCAGTCCTTTAAACTGACATGTCACACGTGGCGTGTAGTAAGCATGTTTTAGGAGCAATAATCTGATGAAGCATCGGCTCAGATAAAAGATTGGATGAGGGGGTAGTGAAAACTGTCAAAATGGGAAGTTTCTTTGCAGATGAGCTCATTTGTTCTCCTGTTGCTCAATGCAGTCAAAATAACAGAGTCAGGACTTTTACAAGAGCTTGCACTCTTTGTCCAAAAATACAAACGACAAAAAAAAAAAAGTCCAGTTCAGTAAGCTCAGTTGTTACAGACACACATGTTGAACAATACAGGCAGAGATTCACCTCTCGCAGATGCTCAGCGCTGCCCCATGATGCCGATCGTTTGTGGCTGCTGCTACCTCTCCTGCTCTGGGATTTATCTGACCATGAGTCTGGGGTCTTGGGAGGAAGAGAGACAGAAAGCAACCCTAAGAACTAATACTCTTCAAATAAGATCACATGAGATTAACAAGAAAGCATATATATCAATGTTTTAGCCTGCAGCTGCCTTGTGATTGCGCTCAGATCTAAGACTGGAAACTGTTCTGATTAAGTCACGCAAGACATCAGAACTTCACACGCGTTTTACCAAAAGATGCTTGGCACATCTTTTCATGCTCAAAGGGCTGATCTGCAGCCACATCACACCATTCACACCCACAGACACTCTTCACACTTGTAGAAGAGCGAAAGAGCAGGAGAAACTGAAAAACAAAGAGAGGGGCGGAGGGAGGATGTGGGCAACCAAGAGCAGTGGCGAGTGCCTGCACACAGAGCAGAGAGGATGGGTGCAGCCAAACAGCCTCATCAGCTGACTTCAGAGACCGTTCTCATGGCTGTGGTTCTCCTTCTCTGTAATAGCTATGCAAGCACCGGACACTCCCACCCTCCCTCCCTCCCTCCCTCCCTCCCTCTGTCCGTCCCCTAGCTAACTTCCTTCTCTAAAAAAACTGCAAACTAACATAACATGACATAACCCTACCTGCCCCACAAAAGCACCACTGCACAGACACGTTAAGGATTTAAAAACTTCAAATATGGAAACTACTGTGGTAAAAATGTATGCACTTCATTCAAAAAACTGCTCTGATTCAAATTTGCCAACACTCTTCGTCCGGGCCTGACCTGGGTGGATTTGTCCTTACGAGACAGGCTGACCTGGC
Organism: Nannoperca australis; assembly: GCA_036023655.1. Classification (NCBI taxonomy): domain Eukaryota; kingdom Metazoa; phylum Chordata; class Actinopteri; order Centrarchiformes; family Percichthyidae; genus Nannoperca; species Nannoperca australis. The sequence goes on from JAVQJD010005811.1 coordinate 47,442, forward strand.
CCTCTGGTTCTTTCGGCCAGTGTCCCTGCAGGTACGGCCCGATGATGGCGTCAAGAGACATTGTCCGCCTCATGCCAGAGCTCAGCTGGTGCGGTTTGGCCTTTCCAGCTGTTAGACGCAGACAACTTTTTATTTGACATGCAGCAACAGATTCAATTTTCTGTTTATTTCTTAAAATTTCAATCAATTGGTGACATACTTGAATTTTGAGTACCATTACTTTCCCCTGACAGAAATATAAATATATATTGCTGTTATAAAGTCCTCGAGGAAACAACTCATGAATGTTAAATGCTTTTTTAAAGTGTAATGTAGTCACAGGAAGCCAGCTTTAAACTACTTTATGTCAGCATTAACAACATGTAGAGCTGCAATGATGTTTAATCAATTAAGAGTGACAGAATTCACCAGAAACTCATTTTATTCCTTGTTAATCTTTTATGTAATTTGGCAAACATTTGCTGGTTCCAGCCTCTCAAATATGAAGATTTCCAGTTTTATTTCACCGATATGATTGTAAACGTATCAGCATGAACTTCTAATGGGAACCTTTCACTTTTTATGATATTAAATTAAATCGACAGGGCATTTGCCATATTAATTGATTTAATTTACATTTGTGGCAAGTATAAACATCTATGTAGTAACTTTAATTATCTGTATTACTGCATTTCCATATAAGATTGCTTCATTATTTATATTCAGTCTATTTTATTATTCCAATGACAGTATGGTAATAATATAATATATATATTATATTATATATTATATTATATAATATAGCCAGAGCTGAGTGTATCTAGAAAACAAAACCCCCTCTTTAATAATGAATGAATAAATAGTTGATTGTCAGCTGAAAACGTTATTTTGGAAGTTGTGCTTGACAGAAATGCTGCAGTGACTTCCTTATTATTGATTGATTGATTAATGATGATGATTGGATGCTGGTACAGACATAACCACTGGAACTTTAATATGTAATCCATCTCAAGTTTTAAACAAATGACTAGTTAATAACTTGGCATGTACTTTACTAGAAAGCTTAGTGGTGGATAAAGCTGGTGTAGTCCACATGAGCATATTTTCATACATCATGGCATCATATTTTCTTTACCCAGGGACAATAACTACCATATCAATACAGCCTGGCATGTGTTGAGCTCATACCTGACTTTCCATCCCTCCGGTTTGGTCGAGGCTTGCTGGCCAGCTGATAGGGAATAGTAGCCTTGAGGGGCTGTGGACCCGGAGCAGCTCCCCGGATGTGTCCAACTCCACTCCGGCCAGGCATCTTCTCCGGTGAGAAATCTGGGAGTGGAACTCCGAACTACCTGGAAATAGCACTGGATGTCCTGCCTGGTGGAGATCTGGGGGCGCTGTGTGGAAACACTGGTGGTGGCTGGCTAAAGTTACCAGCTGCAACCCTTCCTCCACTTGTACTGATGACTGCTCAAAACCGTTACAAAAACCACTCTCGAGTCATTTAGATACCATTTCAAAGTAAATACAAACTACCAGCAGCACTTAGCTCGACAGATGAGACGTTACTAACAGCTTCAGATCAAGTCTTCGGCGGTGATCATACTTTTTTTTCGGGCTTGTGTGCGAGTTAGCAGCCTAGCAAGCAAAGTTTCTTTGTGAGGGTGTTGAGATATTTCACCCTGTTGTCGAACAAGGAAGCAGCTCCAGTGTCAAAAAGTCACTTTAACGTCAACTCCTACGTCTTCCGAGAAAACCTTGAAGTGTATTTCATTATATTTTGCGGGCTGGAGCGTGTTTTTGTGGCCCCAGAAAGTTGCGAGGTGGTCACAGTTATTTCACCCCTCCGCGTTCTTGTTTTAACTCCAAACACCTCGACCACCACGCTGGTGTGGATTTAATTATACGGGGGGCGGGGCCCGTCTCTAGATCTTACTGTTGATTGGTTGGCGGAGCCTTTAACTTCCATCCTATTGGACAATCCGCCATCAATCTGTCATAACTCGGACAATGAAATTAGCTGTCACGGCCCCCAAATTATTTATCATATTTACTGATTTTCGCCATTTAAATTGTGTTGAAATACGATACTTAAGCTTATCAAATATGGAAAGTGACAGTTACTATATAACAACTACTATATAACTATTTACAATGAGAATACTTTTTCAAACTTCATCATTGGTGGAAGGTACAGTAGTTTACCATTTTAAGTGTCAACCTACTGCCCATACGCTGAAGGGGCCGCATTGGTGTGTTGGCAAGTTTTGGTAATCTTCATATTTTTGCTGACCATTTTGAAATGCATGCTGTACAATTTGAGATTCCACACCTCCATCTTTTTTTTTTGTACTGCATAAAAGAACTCTGCAGGCTCCTAAAACTTTGATTGATTTGTGTAATCCATCCCAGTGAGCATCAAGTGCACATTCATTTTTGTTAGTGTTGCGTTGTTGTTGCATGCTGATGCAATATAAGGACAGATTGGTTTGAAAAGTCTGCTCTGCATTACCTCATTCCAATAATGCGATTTGACAAAAATGTATGTAGACTTGATGTTTACTGTGATGGATTACACAACAAAAGCAAGTCTCTGCTGAATAATAGACTTTAATACAGCCCGAAATTAATGAAAAAGAAAAAACTATCACATTTCTAAGACACTGTAGCATGGTATGCAGAATAGTTAGCTGTGTAAAGTATATGATCTGTAGTAACAAAACCGCTGGTAAGGGATCCTGTAACTGTTCCATCACCACCTTCATGCATTCATTTGTTGACCAATTATTTCATCATACTATCCCGAGGCCTATCGAATCACCCCAGCTGGGTGTGTGTGCACCATCTGGGTGGACTGTGAAGTGGTTTTGGGTGGTGTGTATTGTGGGAGATAAATGCCCTGACTCTGTGTAAAAGGGTGTGCCAATGCTGGGACAAGAGAAGGGGGTAAAGATAACGTGGCAAGCACTTTTAGGGGTAGATCCTAGAGCGGTGCTAAGGCTCCTTGTGAGTCCTCACCCAAACCAAACTGGCCCCAAATGTGCACTTACGAGACCTCAGCCCATGCTTAGATAACACGCTTGTGTGCCTGGCACACCACAATGGGAATGAATGTGCTTTATCACAGAAGGGTGAAGTGCTGAACCGTGTGTCCAGCAGCCTGCTCATCTATCTAATGCAACTACATCCAACAATTGATGTCACTTTCACAAAACAGGCAAAGACAAAGCCAGCTAACTAAATGCAACTTTTCACAACCCTCCACTATCCATTCATTTTATAGCCAAGCAGTTAATTGGACAGTATGTCGATCTGGAATGTGTCTCCTACATAATCAATTTCCAACGTTTACCAAAGGGCCTTCAGTTGCTGTTTGTTTAGCTCTGTGTATTTGTCTCTGCTAATGAATGAATGATCCTAACCTATGACCTCAGGCTTGCTATTTCAAACCCATTTGAAGAGAGACGGTGTCATGCTTCACAAAGTTAAGCTACAAAGGAGAGACATGAAAACAAAAAGTGACCGAGGCACGGGGGAAAGAGCATGTGTTGGGTTTTTAGACCTACAGTACACTCATTTTATTTTCCTCCCCAGTCTCTCATTTTTGTGTCCAATTTTATCAGTCAGGTTAACAATTGACACAGCAGTTTCTGAGTGGCCACATGGCAACCAACATGCAGAAAACAGATTGTGTTGAATGTACATGTGGACGTAATTCATGAACAATATGAATCAATAGGCCTATAGGAGTCTCCAGCCATGCTAACAGCTCTGTGAGGCTGTATGTACAGCAGTGCTTTGAGCTAAATGCTAAAGTCATCATGCCAACATGCTCACAACAACATAGCTAACATGAGTTGTTTAGCAGGTATAATCTTTATCATGTTTTCCATCTTAGTTCAGTGTGTTAGCATGCTAACATTTGATAATTGTGACACAGGGTGATGTGATACAGTGCTTTTAAAAAAAGAAAAATGCTAAGATCAGCATACTAACATCCTCACAGTAACATTTTGATGTTTAGCAGGTATTATGTTTACCATGTTAACAAACTGAGTTTAGCACGTTAGCATGGTAACGTTTGCTAATTAGCAGTAAACAAAAAGTTTAGTTTTGGAAAAAATAGAAAAATTTGTTTTGCAAGTAGTTGGATATAAAGTTAAACCAAAGTATTGGACAACTTGAAAATGTTTGGGATCACCAAAGTCAATAGAATACAGCATACAAAATGTTATGGCAATCCATTCCACAGATACTTCAGTCTTGACCAAGGTTAGTGGACTGACTGACTGACATTACCATCTCTAGAGTAAAAAACCTAAAAAATACACATCCATTGCATACTAGAATTTACAGTTTCAGAAAAAGGCAGTTTTATTGCAATTTTAAATAATGCAATGTATCTCTAACTCTCAACAACACTGCATGAGATTGCAATTTACACAATGGTAAATTATACAAGTAAGTATGTCATGAAATTAATTATAATAGAAAAAGAACAGATCACGAGAAAATACAAATGGGGGAAAAAATTAAATTACATACACAAATTGCACAATTACTATTTCTTTCCTGCTCAAACTACTCTATCAAGCCAGGTTTGTAGAAAAAGACAATGAAAACATTCATTCTGCATAGTCACAATGCACTTTGCATTTGTATGCAATAGATATCATGTCTGTTCTTTTATGTTCACATTGCAGTGGCTCTGCAAACCTTGGTAGCCTGATCTTTTATGTCACACCTAAAATCTGTATCTAGTATGATTGAATAAGGCCAAAACTGTCATTCATCCTAATATCATGAAGCTGCATATGTTAATTTTTTGAATAATCTTCTGGCCGGGCACTTTAACTCAGAACATTACACGCCTCTCTTTTTTATCTCTCTAATAATAGTGTAATATATTATGGCAAAACATTGTTTCTGTTTCCTAAAAGGTTATAACAGCTCATCTATCCTGCACTGCCAGTATTATACAAGAGGCAGAATGAGATACACTGACAGACTGGTAAGACACAGACAAATGGACAAGAACAGACAGAACAACCGTGACCAGTACAGGTACATGACTGCAATTGCACAAAATCAAGAATTGTGACGTAAGACAGGTCAAACTTGAACCGTTTGTTTGCATTTCAGGAGGCGTAATCATGTCAAGACAGTGAAGCTGAAGGAGGCCATCAGGCAGTACAGCAGCTATTCCTGCATCTTTGTTGGATAGTCCCAGACACAGAGGCTACTCTTTCACAAACGCTTGAGTGGTGTAAGTTGAGAGAGGGCTGGGCACAGAGCGTAAAGGTAAAGGGACTCACTTAACATCCAAGAAAGAGAGCATTTGTCTGCCCCCCAAAAGTAGTCTTTTTGTATTCATGCTAAATTGTCTCATTGCCTGTTAAGTGGTTGGCAGTGTTTCTTTGGCGCCCCCTAGCTGGGAGAGAGGGCAGGACTGTTCTCTGTGCTGATGTTGACCAGGCACTCACTGGACTTGAGGCTGGCTAGAGACTTGCAGCTCGGGAGGGACGCCAAGGACCCACAGAGGCCCATCATGGAGGGGGTGTAGTCCTTTTCTGGAGGCGTGGGCAAGGCATGCAAAGGGATGGTCAATTCAACTGTGGATGTGTGTATATTCACTTATTATTTTAACACAATGTGTTACAGTGTATAAAATGTTACCCGTGCACCAGGCTCCATTCTGTTTCCCCTCCATCCTCCGGGAGTCTGATTCCAGGCTGATCTCCACTGACAGCAGCTCTGTGCTGGGAAAACTCCTCCTACAGGTCAACAGAAGATAAGGGTAAGGGTCAACAAGACAAGGTTAGCAGGGCTATTTGCTGTAAATGAAAAATAAAATCAATAAAAATGTACATGTATTAAATCTCATCTATAACACTGAACTGAGAGACACCTGCGGAACAGCTTGACGTCGTCTTGGTTGTTGTATGGCTGGAGCGTCGGCCATTGGTTGACCAAAGGGATTGAAAGGTTTTTGGCCAGGTGGTTGGGGTCACATGGAATCAAACTTGTCCTGACAAACAGGAGGAAACAAACACAAGTAAGCAAACCCAGGCCTCTGGTACAGACACACCAAAACCTAAACTAAACCAATGAAAACGCATTTTCAGTGGTCGAAAATGTGATTTAGGATGGTTATCTTTTCTGCTTCCCACAGTGCTCTGCGGTGCACTGAGGAATATGTGGGTGCTGGCCGGACACTACCCTCTATCACCATCACTCACAGCTGCTCCTGAAGCTCCAGGACTATGGCCTCCAGTTCCTTCTTCTCCTGCTGACTGTGGCTCTGCAGCTCTTCCAGTCGTGCCTTTAGTCTCTTGTTCTCTGTTTCTGTGTTCTTCAGCTGGGACTCACGCAGGCGCACAAGCTCCTCCAGGTAACCCTGGCAACGCACATCCACACTGAGTGAAAGGAAATATCAACCCTCGGACACTCATATTTAGACACCACCCATCTGTGATGCTCAGTGTCCTTATATAAGATATTTTTTCAAGCAATACTATTCTGTGTATGTTGAAACAAACAAAACAAAAGATGGCTGCACACCTTTTGAGCATTGACGATCTTGAACCTCTGCTCCATCTTGCGACACTTTGTGCTCCAGCTCTCCTCGTCAGTGACGAGGGGGATGTAGGGGTGTTCAGGGATGCTGTCATCACTTGTGCTGCTGTCAACACTCTGTCGATCGTCATCATCGCTCAGGTAATCATAGCTACAACAGAAGCGTCCAGTATTGTTAATATTCGCTGGGAAAAAGACATATAAGCAATATACTAAAAGAAAGGCAGCTGCTATTTGAAAAGTGAATAAATAAATATTCTCTATGAGTTATTTCTGTAACTTGTTATTGTGTAATCTTGACAGCATGGTTTCTCCACATAAATAAAAAGAAAATAGGGATGTCCAACCTGAACATTATCAAAGCAAAATACCTGAAGGTGGAGTACGGTAGGAGCATTTTCCTGAGGCAAAAATGTAATACCAATATGGAGCATAGTGTACTGTATATGATCAATTATTTTTTAAGTCTAAACATACATTGGATCTGTTGTATTATCATTCCAAGTATTTAAGGTAGGCAGTGTCAGTGAACACACCTTTGTGTGAATTTCAAGTACGGTGTGTAGTCAATCACAGCAGAAGATTTCCCATCTAAGGCTTCCCCTTTCAGACAGAAGCTATGGAAGAGAAAGCACACAGAAATAAGACAAAAAATATACATAGCATATGCAAAGTGATCAGTTTGATGCACAAAAGTCTCCTCACCTAAAGTCTATGGCTCCAAGACCTATTAGCATTCCTGTTAGGACTGTGGCTTCCTCTCTTAACACAATGGCTCCTTCTGCATAGAACCTCCTAAAGCACAAAGACAAATATAACCAGTTGGGAACATGGTTCTAGTAGGCACAGGGTGATATTATTGTGTAGTTAGGTGTGTGTAGGGCCTCTAACCTGGTCGTCCTGCTGTCCCTGAGAGCAGTGGCAATGTATTCAGACAGCCTCTTCTCCATCAGGGCTACTCTAATCCAAGCTCGCCCCTGAAGGAGTCAGTAAACATTAACACCACATTAAATAAAAAATGTTCTTCATTCTCTTGATTGTAGGTATGTTTCAACAATCTCAACCACCTCTAGAACACTGAAAATGCTTATGTATAGCTGTTAGCTGTAACGCTTCAAAGGGCTTTGAGCATTACTAGAGTCTGCACTGAAGCTCTTCCTTTAATTAGACTTTTCTTTTCTTTCATTGGTTGATTAATTTGCTCTTTCTCTATTATGATCATTAAAAAAAGAACGGGTAAGCTGCATACTTATAATTCAAAAATCATGTCCACATGTAAAGAAACCAACATGCACAAACTAGAAAAATACAGGATAAACGTCAAAGTAGTCAAAATTACATTCAAATAATTGAATGAAAGATGTTTTCTGCTCCATCTTACTTAAACAGGTGAGTGTTTCCCCTCAGTTTTCTGTTACGATCATCACTGTAACTGTATGTAGGACTTGCCTTGGCTCGTGAGGTGCTGATGTTTTCCATGCTCTCAATGCTGCTGATGCAACTGTTGGGCACTTTAGCACAAGCCAGACGGATGTAGTCCCAGTAACTCCTCTGACCATCAAACCAGCTGCCAGAGCCTTGGAAGAGTGTGTTACATGAATATTGTTGGAGGCATTTTCTATGTTGATTTGTTAAACTTAACTATCAACATATATAATGTATATTTATTTCAGTGAACAGTGGATGGAGTCTTGGTCCAATGAGTGCAGCTACAATGTGAGAGACGTCACGGAAACAAGATGGGAAAAGCCCACAGTGTTTGACTAAAAAACCCTTGTAGCCATTAAAAATGAACTGACGCACTTCATACTGATTTGTTATTTTAGATACTGCTGTATTTTGTTAGAAAAATCTTAATGCAGAGACATTATGTTTAGAGATGCCTTTATGTGATAATTTCAGCATTGATAGCTCAATAATATTGATTCTACTTAATGTTTAATCACAAATCACTCATTTCTTGTTTTCAAATTTTCTATATTGACAAAATGAGTATTGTCTTCTAAAGACCCATTATCAATAACATAGCATTTGAACATTCAGTTCAGTGTTTTTTGAACTTCTTTAACATGCAGCCTTTCCCAGACATACTCCTCATTTGGTTTCATTACCTTTGAAACGGTGGCTGAGGATGTGTTCAAGGATGGCTGCGAAATTGATGAACTCCTCAGATGAGTCATCTATGGGCTCGGCTGTGTATTTCTCTAACAGCGTCTTCACTGAAAACCTTTGTACGGTAGAGAGAGAGAGAGAGAGAGAGAGAGAGAGAGAGAGAGAGAGAGAGAGAGAG
>JAVQJD010005814.1:0-37168 GCA_036023655.1 Nannoperca australis
GGTGGTTTGCGGGGTCCCATTTAAAATACTTACCCCCGCAAAAAAGTCCCCCCCCCCCCCCCCCCCCACACACACACACACCAGCGCACACCCACTAACACACACACATTCACACACATAACTCTAATGTGTGCTGCTCTGTCATTATACAGAAAAAATGTTGACATGTGGGTCAAGGTTCACTATGCAGTGTAATAGCTTTTCATTGACTGTTTATAATGTCTGTGGAAATGGATGTGTAATCTTGAGAACAAATACAGGCAGCACAGGACAAGTAAATAGACAAAAAGGTGTAATTATTAAAATATATCCAGTACATTATGACAGAATATGTCAAATGGTTGCACAATATTATATGCCTGCATGCGTATTTAGTGGTGGAAAACATTGTCTTTGAATATACCCCCTTCTCCCTTTGTTAAATACAAATGCTAGATGTGGAGCAACATTAGATTTTTTCTCTTTTTCTTTCTATCCAGTATGTTAAATATGACTTCCTCTGTGCTGTCACAAAGACAACTTTGAGTCTCTGAGAGAAGCAGAGAGCAAACTAAAATGACAACGAAACTTAAGTCTCTAAATTAAAAAGTAAAATCTAAAGTTAATTTAAGAACCTTTGCTTAAAAAAACACTTGGGAGGGATGGGGAGGGTGTGAGAAGAAGGTGAGGGATTTGGGAGCCAATCTGGTCTTGTGGACCAATTCTGCCCCCCATCTCTCATTGACCAGTTTCTGGTCTTAAAAAAACAGATTACAAAACAATGCCATTCGGGTACATGGGAACCTATTTCTCCTGCCGGACTAAAATGGCTTTCTAAGATAATCTTGTATAGGATGAAAGATGCCCTTTACAAGACACTGTGGGAACAAGGTCATACTGTGACCAAATAGCAACATATACAATTGTAGTGGGAAACTGAAGTGTAACAGTGGTCTGCATATGGTGGGTTTTTTTTACTCAGAGAAATATCTGATTTGATAGATTGGGACATGCTTGAGTCATTGTGGGACACAAGGAAAGATTATGGGGGAGATTCATGTGTTTTATGGAGGCTTCCCAGTGAGAGTTCTAAAAGGACAAATTACCTTGTGAAGTTTTAAAATTAAGGCAGGGTTCACCAAGGATGCCTACTTTCTCTGCTTCTCTTTCATGTGAATTTACATCGGATTACGAGACAAGAGAGTGGTTAAAACAAGATTGGGATTCTATTCACCTTCCCAGCAAGACCTAAGGACCTGGACTTAGCTGATGATCTTCATGTCGTGCCACTGCAGTACATGATCCCTGCCTGCTTCAAACATAAATCTCCATAGCAAAAAACCTTGTGTCACGCAGAGACTGACAAAGAAGATCGCTGACAATCTCCAGGCATGCATCAGCTCAGGTATAGTGTATCCTGGGAATTTGGTGACCAGTAAGAATCTCAAATGAAAACCTGAATCTATGAACTAAACAGAAACAAACCATTCGGTGGAGGAAATGGACGTGAAATTGGCACAAACCTCTTACCATCATCACATGTGAATGTGTAGAGTGGATCCCTTGGGGTATAGGAAACGGGTCAGGTGAAGAAGCTGTGAAGGAGAACAATGCAAGAAGAATATTAGGCAATGGGATTGAATGAGATGAAAAGAACGGTTACAAAATGTTTGCTTTAAAGGCCATCTGCTCGAGTCAGAGTTTTCTTTTTCCTTACATCTATCTTTACTTAGTTGTACCAAACATTTGGGTGAATCCAAAATCATGCAAACATGCAGAATGTTTGAAGCATTCTATGGAAACATGTTTCACTATGGAATTTAAAGTATTTTTATTGTGTTATCTATTTTGACAATTTGTATGTTATGTTTGTTTTGAACCGCTTTCTGGTATTCCATTTTTGACCAAATGTGTTTTATGTTGCAGACATAAGAATGGCTCTTGTAAAATCGCTCTCTTTTAAAGTCACGTTTTCCAGAAGTACTTGGGGTCTGATTTTAATTCTCTCATGGCCCATTTTCATCTTCTGTTGCGAGTATAAAGAGGAACTGTCACGTTCCAGTCTGCACATTTTCATTTTCTGATGATTTCTTTTCCAAAATGAAATATCCCCCAAACATACCAAGGTTGATGGGATGTTTTAAAGGCTTGTAAATTACAAATGATTCATTATTTACAGACTGAATCCCTTATCTTTTTTTAGACAATGAATGATGAACTTATTTTCCCAAAATGGATATCATATATGTTCATTTGATATCATATGTCTGAAAACAACAACAATGGAAAACAGTTATTCTCATCAGCTGGAATTTTGAGGAGTGTCTGGTGATTTCATACAAAGGACGATGAACATTGTTAGCCTTTTTGACCTCCGAGTTTTCTGTCCTGCCTCCCTACTCTCTCTCCCTCCCCAGGTACAGAAACCATTTTCTCTGTGTTGCCTCATTTCATTACACAACAGATTATTCTCACTCATGTGCCTCCCCTCTCCATTTCCTTTTCCTGTCCTTCTCTTTCCTCATCATTTTAGTTCTCCAGTATATTTCCCACTATTGGTCATCCACTTTCCATCTATTCCACTGTGTCTCTCTCTCTTTTTTGACAGGGTTGTGTGCCTGTGAAACCCTGTGATAAGCATGATTCTAATTCTCAATGAAGGAGATACTTGCAGGAAATGCCTCATGTTCATAAACACCATCAAGACATGCATCTGCAAAGACATGCTCACAGTGACACTGAGAGAAGGTTGTCAGCATCAATCGTGCAAGGATGAAATTTACCTTGTATTACGTGATGCCGTGTCAGGAACTGTGAGCATGCAAGCCATTCATTTAGAAGGAATGACACAGAGATACACAGGAACACGTGCTGTGAGCAAAAAATGCTATGCACACATACAGAAATACACACACTCATAAGAACATAGGCAGCCACATGCAGAAGCATGAGCTCAGGCACATGAACAAGTAACAGAAATACACACATGCACTGAGGTATTTTCACCTGGTGTCGAAGCTTGTTCAGTCATGGTAGTTTGAAATTTGCTGCCCCCTGCTGAAATTAAAAGAATAACTCCATCCTCATGTCACACTAGCAGGGGATCAAAGGGAACAAAAACTGATTAAATTTAGTGTGGAAGTAGACTCCTTTTAAAGCAAAGAACCAATAACACGGCTTCTGGGTGATTTTAGGCTCTAAGCCAAAGTTAAAAAAAGATGTATAAGGATGCTCTATGAACTCCCGCTTTATTACCGCACGGTTTAGGTTTTTCTAAACCACATTGTCTCCCTTTTGTGATTCAGTTTTAACACAAAAAGGTATCACATAGTCTTATAGTGATCTCATTCATTCATTGACCCCTTATTGGAATTTACTGCTGAATTGGCAAGACTTGAAAGGATCTTTCAATCTCTTCCTGGGATAAAGCAGAACAGAAGAGTCCTATTCATCTATAATTTTGGATTTGACTACATCTTAATGAAACTATATGTGATTATTAAGACATTCTCATCGCGAACACAAGGTATAAATACAAATTTACAAAAACAAACTTATTTCTACTCTACGCAAAGCTCTCTGTCCTTTCCAATTCCTGTTCCTGGCCTCCTTTCTGTCTTTTTATTTGTGCCCATGACACATCTGTCTTCTCAGTTTGCTCTGTGCCTTTCACTTTGCCTTTTCTTTGCACCATTACAGTATTTCCTTCCTTCTCATAATCTTTTGGCTGCCCCTGTGTCCTGCCTCTGGGTGCTCATAAGAAGTGCAGTATATCATTTGCATCAGAATAAAGCCAAGAACAACACACACATCATGTCAGCAGAGACTTGTAGTAGTTTTTTTTGGTCAGACTTGACACAAATGTCATGAAATAATAAATTTATCTATATTTGCCAAGAAAGCTAAATTCTGACAGCTTTAATTGCAGCAGGATTATAAATAAACTGGATTTAAGTAAATCTGTCCCACAATTCCTGAATGGTTATTTTTTGCCAAAGGATCAACATCAAATAACATAAAACATACAAAAGGTCAGTTTAATGAATGAAAGGGTAACAGGATTTGCTGTAATATTAATAGTATCATCTATGCATTTGCAGTATGAAGCTCCCTGTCAAAAGACCAGGATAGAAATCTAGGTTGCTTTGATCTTTAGGCAAGGCTGTCTTTTGGCCATGGTGCGTTGTGTTTCTATCTTGGCTCTGTCCTGAAGCGCTGCCCCACAACACTGTGCGTGAGTCAACTAATTTGTTATCTGTTCTCCATAACTGCAGGGAAGAATGCTGCTTCTATCTTTTTTCTCTATATGCTGCGTTGTATTTCCTCGTCTGTATTATAGTATCTGCATCTCTGTCTCTCCAGCACGTCTGTAAATGTGTGCCTGTGTTAGGCTGCCTGTTTGTGTTGTATCATGTACTGAATAATTGTCACTGTATTAATACAATGGCTTGTGCTTGTTTGCTTGTCTTTCATATTGATTGCCTCTCTGTCACCTGTCCTGCTCTCACTGCCAAGTCACTGTATGTGATTGTTCCTTGTCACTTGTTGAATGGTTTGTTTATCTCTCTTTGTCTGTTTGAACACTGTCACGAGTTAAATCTGTATTTATCAAAACATTTTTAAATTACATTAAAACAAATTGCTCGGTGAAATAGTTGCTCATGGTACCAAAATCATTGAGAATCATCATTCTTGTAAGTCTCTTTTAGCTAATTGTTGTTTTTTTTTATGTGCTGCACATTTACTTTAACTTGTATGGTTGACTTTGAGCCACTCCCATCAATCCTGTCACATTAAATGCACTGTACAGGATTCCCAATCCCAATGCCAAACAACAACGTTAGCAGCTAGCTGATAATTAAGGTCAAATACCTAGCAAATATAACTCTTTAACTTATTTTTAAATTGTATCACTTCTCTGTGCTGTGTCTGTATTGTGTTGTGTATTTTGTGTGGTAAATGTATTCCTGTTGTTTGCATACCAAATCGCTCCTCTGGTGGACAAATAAAGTGATTGATTGATTGATAAACCTAGTTCCTGTGTTTTTTCTGCCCCCTAGCGGCCACAAATTTATCAACGTCATTTCAAAGATCCAAATTAAATTAAATGATTAGGTGTTTCTCTACTCTGACAATATTTCTGGCGTGGCCTACCGGTTGATCTGTAGCCTCCAGGAAACATTGACTTTGGACCTGTCTTTGTCCTAACATCCATCTGAAGAACTGGAATAAAACAACCCTGCCTAGGGACATTTTATTCAGAATGTACAGCCTGTGCCTGTCAGCCAACAGCACTGTTTTAGATTAAGGTTTTAGATAAAAGCTTATCTCCAAAAAGAAAAAAATAGAGGAAAGCAAGAAGTCTTTTTACAGCATTTGCTAGAGATTGGTTATCCCACTGACAGCCATTTAACCTTCACATTACTGTCTGAATGGCTTTGCAGTGTTGAAGAGACCAGAAACTTTTTCAGCTCATAAAGGGCTCTCACAAGTTTCTCATGCAGCAGCAACGTGACACAACAACAAAAGAAGATTTACTTCACACCATCTACTGGATCAAGTCGAGATGTCACCTCCAAATCGAAGAAAGTAAAGCTGTTTTTTGAAGTGTGAAAGTTGTACGCGCATGACTGCATGCACGCAACCATGCACGCACCCAGAGGCCCACAGAAACACTGGTAAGGGATTTCATCAAATCTACAACAAATCTGCACTACAGTGATGTGGACGTTCCTCAAACAAATCAGTTAATAAGCCCACAGAAAGAAAGATGCTAAATGGTACTCAGCCACCATTAATCCTATTACTAACATCTGTGCTTTACTCTACTGTGGCATGTCAAAAAAGTCTGTTGCTGTGGGTGATTAAACCTCTAGTCAGGTGGAAGTAGGGTGAGAGGAGGTCTAACCAGGCAGATTAAGTGAAAACACCTGTGTGGGTGGATTATGGGTGTGTTGGGGTTTTAATTTAAAAGACATTTCCTGTGGAGGATACATGCAGACTGGTCTGTAGGCCATATTGTAGATGTATCTGACCTGCAGACCAGTTAGTGTAAACACAGGCATCTTCTTTCCCATTACCTAATTTTTATTTGTTAGATGAAAATCTATAATAAATGTAAGATGCAAATTGATGTATTACATGATTATCAATCTTTCATATATTTAATCATATAGTTATCATATCATTTAGTCATATGTCCTTTACATCCTGGTACAAATGTTGTATTGCAATATGTATACAGGAAATTAAATATATTTTATTCTGCTCCATATCCTGTTTCTGTTTGAGTCTGCCAATGATCCAGTTGCTGTTTTGGACTTGGTGAAATGCCATCTTATCTTATCCTTTCATTTTATCTGTAAAGTGTCATCACAAATAGAGGCATTGAAAACCTTGAAAAAAGGACTTAAGAAGGAAATTTCAGTATCTGAGTAGTTTTTTTCCTTTTTCAGGATCACTGCAATGCTGAATTGTGAGATGAGGTTCAATAAAAAGACGGAGTCTACACTCTGCTTTCCTTTATAATATTTATTCTTAAAAATGAGTAAGCAGACAGTTCATGTGTCCTGTGAATACCAAAATGTGTGTAGAACAGTACAGAACAGTAAAACACCTTTCGTTATATTTCTATAACATATCTTTTGAGCAGAATATCAAAAGTCAAAACAAAGGACCTGTTCTTTTTAATACAGCAATACTTTTAAAACATCTTTCATCTCAAGAAATAGACCACAGATTTCTAGAATGAGATGTAAAAATATACATCATCATGATCAGTGTTAAACAGCAGGCTATAATTTCCGATACACACAACTATTAACTTGCACAAACATCAGTGAGGAGGTGATAATATCATAATGCAACCACACCAGAGGGACCAATCTCATGTTTAAGAGGATGTCACAGCTTAGACAGGAGGGGCTTCAGTCACTAATCACTTCCTCGATTTCCCTCATTATTTACTCGATCACACACTTCCTCAGCTCATCAATTCCTTATTTCTTCCCCTGCTCTCTTTGCCTCCTCCTGAAAAACTGTAGAGAGAGAAATTTGAGTTTCACCCCCTCAGATGCATTCCTCTGATTACATTTTCATCAGGAAACAAGGACAGAGGGAAGAAAGAAAGGGAAGTGAGAAAGTTGGACAAAGCAAGGAAGGGAGGAAGGACAACTTGGAGTCATTCGAGTGCTGATTGGATGGGGCTGTAATGGACTGAGATTGATCTGAACAATAAGACCAGCTCATCGATTCTCACCACAATTAAATGGATGACAGGAACAGACTGTGCGTTCACCACTGCGGTAACTCAGATTGCAACATTTAAAGATATTTTTTTTCCAGTGAGGTTTAATGCTTTTTCATTTACAATGTCAGGCGAAAGGTCACAGAAACGCTAATCAATAGCCAGATCATCGACGATGCATAAGTCTGCGACTCGATACAAAGCATTCAGCAGCATCACGGTTTCATACAAGGCCTATGTCATTGCTCAAGAGCTCCACGTGATGAAGAGAAGCCAAAGACAGAAGTGGAAAAAAATGAAAGAGGCGGACAAGCAGCAGTTGAAGATGAGAAGGAAGGACAGCGGGAGAAAATAGAGAAGGGGACAAGGGGTAAGAATAAAAAGAGGGGGGATAAGAAGACAGATGGGTTTTGAAATGCTCATCTAATGGGCGTCCATCTTCTCCTCTACAGGCAGAGCGGGAAATAAAAATGCAGGGGTGAAAGCACGTCTGTCTGTCAGTCTGTGTTAGGCTCAGCATAATTACTGTGAAATGGCAGATACCCACGACTTATAGGAGGGCAGCTAGAGGAGAAAGAGGTGTGTGTTTCTTAGACTCAGCCTGCGAGTCACTCGCAGCTATTTGTAGCCATGTGAAGAATTGTAGCTCAAAACTAGAGATGTAAAATTGAAGATTTATAGAACTGAGGGGAATGGTTTTACAGGGTATTTTAACTCTGGACCTCTTTTTATTTGCCCTTCAATATTACTGTAAAACCTCCAGAGCAGAGATGTCTATTTAGAAAGAGTGGTGCCATGGAAATCAGCAAAGCCCCCAAGGACCCAACAAATCCTCACATGATCAATAATAATATCATTCAATTACATCCATTAAGCGGAGTTTTGGCTTGTGTTGCTAAGCGACAACATTGAATTCAAGTAAATAAGAATCACTGAAGGCCTAAACACGTTCCACAGCCCTCACAGTCACAGCTGGTTGAGACGACGTCCAGGATTTAAATGGCAAACCTCTTTATATACTCCAAGTTTAGTTTAGGGTATGCCCTCCTATAGCCGCAGTGCTAACACATACTGCGGTATCCTCTTTTAAGACACAAAACTATGTAGACTGGTCCCGAGCTGCTACATCTTAGAAAGTCACATTTGGGTACCTAGTACCTAATAGAGAGGCACAGCACTTTGCCAAGAAATGTACAGTGTAAGCCTTTTACAACACAACACATTGGTATTGTTCTAAAGGCCCAGACACTAGTGTGACCAGTACTGACATGGTACCAGGACAAGTTTTAACCACATATTAATTGTCAGCAAACATATTTTAAAATATTAATGGTTAGAAAAGAAAGAAACATCTGCTTTAGTCACAACGTTAACTGAAAACAACAAATGTGTTATCACAGTTTGTGCAAAAGAGAAGCAGACTATGTAATCATGTGATAGCTTTTCCTTTTTTTCTCCTTATTTTTTTTACAAAACAAAAATAACACTCCAAGTCATTTGTTTCATTTCCTGTTTTGTGTAGTGGTGGATAATGCTGTTGTTTGCTGTAGTTTTCATTTGTTGGGTTTATTGTGAAGGCGGCCGGCGACTTGGTCGGTCAGGCGGTCAGTTAGAAATGCGTCTCCTTCTCTGAGATGGTGGATATTTTCCCATCAACCTTAAGTTTTGCATCATTGGCAGCGTAAGGACTGAGGGCGCCAAGTTTCCCTCTCATTTTCAGGTCCGGGCTGGGAGTCGTCAGCTTCTTAATTCTCTGCAGAGAGCATCGAGAGAGATAAAAGAGGTTGTCTTTCATTCTCCCACCACAATGCTACTTCCACTAGCAGCAGCAAGCAGATACAGCTTGTGAATATAATCAACAACAAGCATCAACAAAAAATGTATTAAATGTTGAAATGTCATTTAACAGCATACAGATTAAAGTAATTAAATTAATCTGTTGTAAGTTTTTGTCAGTTATCTAGGCACTAAGATTTTTACACTACCGTAGTCTACCATTTGTATGCCATGTGGATTTCATTCAAGACATTTCTCTGCTTTTTATCATGCCCCAGGTCTGGCCAGAGGCCACTGCTGATCATCAAACACCAGAAACATGGAATTTGTTTATTTGATCCTCTTTTGAGCAATCATGGGAGATCATCGAACTGTGTCACAGTCCTTCTGAGAAAGACAGATGGGAGAGATACAACAGCTGGATTCTTTCATCACAATGTCAGTCATGGGTGCTAGTTGAACTCAATGGTGCCTAATTCATTCTCTAATGCAGGATGTTTTATTTTCTAACTATGCTGCATCATCCACACTGCATTCTGCCTCAGGGTTAGATTTGGGGAAATTATCTGTCACATCAGGGCAGCTTCCTGCTCATCCTGTGCAAACATAACTAAAGGTTCTTCTTCTGTGAGAGAATGAATGGGTAAAAAGGCTGAGGGAAATAAAACGTTCTAGGGTCTTTCTATCCACCTACTGTCTGTGCAAACTAAGATCAAACGTTTAAAGAAAAAAGCAACGCCTGGTTTTGATGGGGGAAACAAACAACTTACAGGGTTTAGTTGGAGGCAAATTAATTAACTGGTATGAAAATTTATTTTAGTTCATTTGACAGTGACAATATAGATAAAGCTACATGCCATATGGCCTGAGCTTTACTGTATTTCATTCAGCTACAAACCTGTGAAAAACACATTCTCCCCTCATTCAGTAACAACTTGCAATACTATTAGATGTATAGATTTCTCCAAGTGTGTATTTTTACCTCAGAGAAGGTGCCAGGAGTCTTCCAGATCATCCAGATAATTCCCAGAGGGATGCAGACCATTGAGGACATGGCCATGAACCATCCAATACCATAGCCCCAGTCAGGGTAGGTATACACGTTATTGTACTTCAGAGGTTTGTATTTAATCAGGAAGAACAAGAAAATTCCCTGCAGGAGACAGAATTTACATTCTCTTTGTAAATGTTGTTGGATGAATAAAAGTCACATAGTTGGCATGGTGCTGTAGTAAATACCAGTCTGGTAAATGTTAGTTCATATCATTCATGTGAAAACAATCCAAACTACATGAACAAATGTGTAACATGTTAATGCAGTTGCACATGCATATGCAACTTATTGTTTTTCGCTATGGTATTGCATGAATTTAGAAATATTTAAAACATAAATCCCCAAAACAGCATGGTCTGGTGCAGACAATTGCAAAATGAACCAAAAACTAATTTAACAGTTTTATTCCATAACTAAATGCTTATCTTAATATATAACCTAGAATCCATATTATAGATTCCTAAAACAGCATCTGAATGTGTCTGTCCTTTATCACAACTGTGCACATCTATATGATATGCTCTTGGTTTTGTGTCTGCAGTGGGACTCACAGCACAGATGCCAGGGGTCAGGATCATCCAGCACCACTTGATGAAGAAGACAGGTTTGTAGCCAATCATGTCCTCAATATTTAGGTAGAATCTGTCACTACCTGAAACACAAATAATTGTCACTCAGAGTTTCCTCATATGTATATGGTCGTCTGTACAAAGCTGCTGACTAGATGCATGTATGTATGTGTGTGTCTGAAACTTTCTTTGAAGAGAGAAAATCATTCTGCATTGCTGCAAGTAAAATAATCTTTAATATAATGGGATTTGTTGTCAAATTGTCAATTGTGTAAACGTGACAATATTTACACCTAGAAATGAAAGCCACGAGAATAGTTAGGGATTAAATTGTTCATTGCAGGACAGCATATTAGATAGGTAAATGGCACTATGTTAGAATAGCAATCTTTCACACTGCTTTAGTACCATAACATTGTTTTCTCCCATCTTTATCTCAGTAAAAAGCTTTGAATAACAGTCTGTGAATGATGCATGTGTTTGAGCCCATTCTCCAGCAGAGGGCAGAGAAGAAATATGATTGTAGCAATGTGGGTAAAAGCATGATAGAGTGTGCACTGGCTTATGTTTCTGGGCTGAAATGTGCGACTGTTGTTCAGTTGACTTAAGACTACTGTTATCTGAGGGAGAGAAAAAAAAACATTTATTATCTTACCATAAACCCAGCCGATACATATGGACTCAAATATGGCCACAAACAGCAAACACATCCCGCTGGCAGCATACGCGTCAAACAGTTGGAAGACGTACATCCCTCCCTAATAGGATGAGACAGGTGTCAGTTTTCTGTCACAGCCACAACATGAGCAATAGACTACATCAAATAAGAAATGAATCAGGTGTGCTTGATTTGGTTGTCAGGGACCAATGTCATAGTGACACAGGGTAAACCGATGTAAAATGCAACTGAGCACTGATGTTTCTTAGACCTGACTGAGGATTTGTCCCAAAATTATCACAGTTCAGTGCCTCAAGATATTCCCACTACTAAACTGTAACACCAAATGTGGTATTAATAAAACATAGATGCAGTATGCTGTGCTTTTTTTATTTTTCCGCTGCACGTTATCTCTTTAGAGTGCTATTTAAACCCATCTAAACACTCTGTTCTTAGGTAGTCCATTACAGCTCTGACACACTAATAGCATTTTAAAGTGAAGTGACGAAGAGCCCCATTAGCAGACATTACCTTTTTTTGTTTTTGTTATTTGTAGGCCACTGTGTGAAACTCTGAGCCATCGCTGAATGCTAAAGGAGAACCTTGAATATTTTGGGAAACTAATACAACTCTAATATATGTCAGATCAATATGAAAATGAAAAAATATACTTGAATAAAGACTGGGAACAGGGGGAAATCAACTAGCCTGGTCCTGTAAAAAGATGAAAAATATCCCCTAGCAGCATGTCTAAGGCTCACAAATGAACACGATGTTGCTATTCTTTGTGGTAAACTGAGCTGTTAGCTGTAGCATGGAACAGACAGAGAGTTGGTATCAATCTCAGAGAAAGCAAATGTGTGTATTTCCATGGATCATTGTTAAGTATCAGTGGCGGTGCTCACTCTACCTACCCAACCTCCATTGAAGACTTATCTTATGTGTTCTCTCGGTTTCCACTAAAAGGGTAATCATAAATAAAATCTCACATGAATCTGAGAGTAGGGTTATGTCACAGCGTTAAACTACTCGTTAACAACTAAGAATATCATAAAAATGTCTTCATACGCATTCTTCAGCCTCAACTCCCAGAGGACCTTTTGAACTGCAATTCAATCCCACTCTAGGCTTCTTGTGTCATTTTATTCATGATGGCTCTTTGGTGGCAGAAAGGAATAAAGTGTCTAGAGTGCAGGAAGTGCTGAAGGATGTGTAAAAGCAGAAGGAAAAATGAGCAGTGGTCTGTGGTGGTGACAGAGATGAGAATGGGCAATGACAACCAGAGGTCAAGTTACTGAATTCTTTCCCCCCTTTTCATGGCCATTTTAGGCCAAGAGTACAGCACATTTACAGTGGAGGTGGATGGAGAGCAGTGCATATCGGCGCACGAAAAGCTTTTAGTGGATGAAGACTTTCTTGATAGTGCGAGGAACTAGATTCTCTTCAATTATTGCAAAAGATGAAAGGTCTTAAAAGCGCAGCAGAGCTGGTGACACAATGCAGCTCTAGGTGGGTAACTTGACCACAGACCTTTAGCATAGAAAACAAAGTCCTGTGGAACAGATCTTTGGAGCAATTTATATATTTTGAACCACAGAAGGCCGTGGATCACATAATACTCTGGACTAAATGATTCAATTATTTTAATCTAAGAGGCAAGAGGTAAAAAGGCTGTCCATTCATCTAAAATGTACCTGGTTGGGTTTCATCTCAGACTTGTAAAGTGATAATGATGATGATGATGATGATGATGATGATGATGATGATGGTAGTGGTGATGATGGTTATGATGATGAGGATGAAGATGATATAGGTGGTGGGGAAGATGGTGGTGGTGATGATGAGGATGATGATGATGATGATGAAACGTCTACATAAAAAATAAAGACAAACATGATGTGAAGGTTAAAAACTGTAATCTCTAAAGCTGAAATGAGTAGTAGACAACCTGCCCCCCCCCCAGATATAAGGTTGAGCAAACCTTTCTGACTTGTTAGTTTTATTGGTCAAAATACTTTATGTACAATTGTAGCAGTAAAGTAAATAGCAATACAATGCATATAACACACATTTTGTCATTTGGTGTAGTTTGGTGAACCTTCTCCCTTTCTAATTTATTTTACTTAATTTCTCACGTTTCACGGCATATGTAAACATTTCTGCCCATAAATAACTCTTTCATAATAAAACTCTAAACAAGTCACTCTTGCAGCACTGTTGTAGTAGACAATTCATTTCAAAATACCCAATTTTAACTATGTTGTATAACTATGGCTGAGTCTTACTTCTGTACACATGATGAGTCCTATGAAGAAGGAGACTATAGACATGCCAAGAATCAGCAGCTCTCTGCGGTAGCCTCTCCTGAAGGTCTCGGGGTACATGTCCACCACAGCTGTCACCAAACTCTCCACACACACAAACTGCAAAATAAAAAAGATTTTACGTCTATAAAACGGGAAGATAATGTTCTCAATGGACTGATTATACAGCCTTGTTTAGTTACAAATCAGATGACAATACTATCGTACATTATAAAAAACAAATAAACTAAATTGATAGTTAAATGTCAATATGTAATCATATTTGTTTTTTTATGAATAATAACACCAAGGTCCAAATCTGAACATGGGCATGTGGTCCTCACCTGACTGTCCAGACCGAGGAAGATGAGCATCATGAAGAAGAGACAGGCCCAAAGTGGAGACAGGGGCATCATAGTGACAGCCTTGGGGTATGCAATGAATGCGAGACCAGGACCTGCATCACAAAATAAATAAAAAAATGACGAAATTTAAATCCCAGTCTTGTTGGAGCAGGAGAGAGTTTTTTTAAATGTCCTACGAGCCCACATAAGCGGGGGCCTAAGTAGACTGATGTAATTTGTACTCATCTGTGTGGCAATATACTCTCTTGGTGGGACTTTGAGCTCTGTCCTGTTATCGTTACTATAAAATATTATTCTGTGTTTATATCTCTGATCTGCTTTTGTACTGTTTTTCCCAACGGGTTTTTTTCTCTCATGTTAAATAATAGTTAGTTTTAGTCAATAACTATTGGGATATGACCAGATTGTTGCTTTTTATTATTATTCTACTTTTTATCATTGGCAAATGGCTGCGGTATAAGCAGGATTATTCCATTTATCTTAATTTATTATAGTGGCATTTTACTAGCTTATTTTTTATTAACAAGGATCAGTTTAAATGTCTATCAAAAAACACTGTACTGTATATAAACTAAAGGTAAATAGACGTATAAAGATACTATAAGTGCAGAGAAGCACAAGGGGCACAATGTCTGGTCTACCAGAACATGAATGAGATGAGATAAGATACTGTTTCAAAATAAGACTGATTGGTTCAAAATAAGAGGCAGCATGCCATTGCATTATTTAACACCGACATTTAGTGACAGACCCTTAGAAACACATTACTTAAAACATTAAGTTCTTTCCTCACTGTGCACCAAGGCAAACATTTAAAATCTCTTTCTCCATCACATTCACTAAATCATTCATACTGACATGAATAAAACATAATTCGGTGGTCTAAGAGCCTAGGTGAAGCACGTGGAGTTATATAACTGGTTATGTTTTTCCATTTTACCACAATATGATGGATGGGGGAACAAAGATTCAGGCTCTCTCTAGTCTACACTATCTGCTTTAGTTTATGGCCATGTTACAGCTCTGGAAGTCCTGGTACAGTTTTTGATCAAGAAACACGATTCTTATTCTCTCACCAGATTCTGCCACAGCTTCGATGGGAACATTTTGTTCGTAGGCCATGAAGCCCAGCACAGAGAAGATGGCAAAACCTGCTACAAAGCTGGTGCCGCTGTTCAGACAACACAGCATTATGCAGTCCCTAAAGAGCAAGACAGGGAGAAAGAGAAGGAGATCACACTTATAATGTCACCGGACTTTACACTAGAGGCAACACAGACTTTCTGCCTTATACAGTCTTGAACAGAAACAAAAATGAATATGAATATGCCAATCGATCTATTCTTATAAATCATCTTTAACCAGTGGGGCTTTACCTGTAATTTTTTTTATGTTGAAGTATACAGTGTTTACAGTGAAACTAAATATTGATGATTTTCACTAGCATCCATTCATCCATCTCCTACTATCCACATTCTTTTCTCACCTGTAGCAGTTATTGTTGTAGGAGTTGTAACTTCCCAGAGCAGTGAGACAGCCCAAGCAGATGGCATAGGAGAAGAAGATTTGGGTTCCTGCATCCACCCATACCTGAAGGAAAAGTGGGCATAAACATACAGTACATGTACAGATGGGTGACAATAATAAAAGTAAAAACAACCAAGTCTTAGTAAATAGTTTTTCCAGCAGCCATAACAGCTTTAAATTCTTCTTGGCATAAAGTAATAAAATAATATTCCTTCATTTGTTGTTTTGATGATGGTGTTTGAGAGCGCTGTCTAACAAGTTGGTCCACTATCTCTAATAGACGTTCAATAAAGTTAAGATGTGATGACAATTGATGACCAATTCCATACTCTCTAAACTATCCAGTGACCAATTGTCAACTCACTATTTTGTTATTTTCTTGACAATCTCACCTTTATTCGAGAGACTGACATTGAAGGTACAGACGGTAAACGTGGTTTTCCCATTAATTTGTCTGTACATGCACAGTACACATACACATATTTTATATACAAATCAAAGTTTAAGGTATCCAATGATTTGTCGTGCCCTTAATCCAGCTTGTAGTTTAATTTCCACTTCATTGATGCTTCTCAGTCTATTGTCACTGACAGTATAAATTACTGGAGTTAAATCACAGAATTACAATGAGTCTTCTCTAATGA
Source organism: Nannoperca australis (assembly GCA_036023655.1). Classification (NCBI taxonomy): domain Eukaryota; kingdom Metazoa; phylum Chordata; class Actinopteri; order Centrarchiformes; family Percichthyidae; genus Nannoperca; species Nannoperca australis. The sequence goes on from JAVQJD010005814.1 coordinate 16,122, forward strand.
AACCCCACGTTTCTTTTGTTACCCCTCATCTACATGATTTTCATCATCTCAGTGACTTTGTAATGAAATTATGTCTCAGCTCAAACGTGTTCTTTCCCCTCTGAGAGGTACACAGTGGAGCAGCATGAATCATGGATTAACATTCTAAAAGTAGATTCAAGGTCTCCCAGTGCCCAAATATTCATATTCCATTTCTTTTCCTTTCCATTTCCTATTTGTTGGGAATTAACGAGGCCAGCTACAGTATAATATAATATAGGCTTTACTTTTTACCTTTCTAACTCAAACCATTGTTGGCAGAAGGTGGTGAGAGGTTCCTATAATGCTATTTTGATTCATGGACTACATGGGGGTTTACACATGTAAGATCCTTCACTGAGACAGCAGTAAAATGTGCATCATGAGACTAGTTTGTAGTGCAACGCAGGACCCACAGGATAACATGGAGTGCTAGCAAATTCAAACTTAATGCAGCATGGCTCTTTGAAAACTCTCTCACATCACCATTCAGCCACTAATCTCATTTCCCCACCGAGAAACAATTAACAAACGCACGGTCTTCGCTCCCTCCTGGGAGTAACCACGGTAACTTCTGTGACCTCACAAACACAGGACTGTTCCTGTGGAAGAACAGGCCTTTCTCTCCTAATGTTCATTTATGTTCCCTTTAGTTCAACCTCGGCTGATGGCCGCACAGCGCAAGGACATTTTAAAGGCCCAGGCTCAGAGAGAATCACTTGTTGATGTTGTGCCTAATTTGGCCGGCTTGTGTTTGGTTATATTGAGACAGTGGCTCCAGGAAACGTTTCTACTGTGTGAAAACTGGATGACATTGCCTGTAAGATAATGTTCCTATAATGTAAATGTACTGCTCTTGGTTCTCATGTCCCACGCTTTTTATAAATGAGATCCATAGGTGTTTTTTAATGTCACTTTAGAGCTATACAATTAATGTAAGTTTACCTTCACTAAATAATCATCATGCTATATCACATTACAATTGGTACCAGGCCTACAACAATGAGTCAATGAGAGATGTTCTTCTACTAAACAGTCAAATGTTTAAACTTAAAAATCCCCTCCAGACATGTTTTAAGACAAATACGCTTTTGAATAATAATTTGTCTGATTTGTTTATTTTACATAAAATGTTTGATTACCTAAGAACATTACAAATATCCCTTCTCCCTCATTGAAAAATCCAGAACAATAATTTTCCATTTTAGAAGAGGTCTCCTAGAAAAATCCATAATGCTCGTAGGCGTACGCACGTCTTAAACCCACATTTAAGGTGAGCACAGAGAAACGTTTCCTCTTTAGCAGATGGATGTGAAAATATCCTTCTAGTGTCAAAACTTTGCACATATATCATTCTGCACAATGAAAGTCAAAAGGTCCAAGTGAAGTGACAAGTTTTCTCAAGAGTTGGTAGAGACAAAAACCAAAGGAGTGAACATTGGATTGACACAGGCTGACATGCCTCCAAATGAATGCTAATATGATCTTGATCTCAGTGAGATTATTTGTTTTAATAAAGGATATATATCTGTTGGAAGAGTAAATAGGCAACTGTCTGCTAACACATGCATCATATCAACTTTATGAAGTGATATTTCGTATTTGATGCAGGAAATAAGAAGTTAGGAGGTAGGTGTGACAGTTTTGGCGTTGGAGAGGTCAGGGAAAAGACAAACAGCAACACGTGTTCAGTTATAGTGCAATGCAAGATAACAAGAAAGGATAAGGGGTATGGTGAGTGTGAGAAGTGTACAGAGGAGGGGTGATGCACAGTGGAGGGTGAGAAGGAGAGAGACAGCCAGAGAGAGAAAGGTATACGAAAGACGAGAATAGGGGAGGCATGATGGAGATCAGGGGTGTAAAAACAGCGGGTGACACACGGCCACACAGCCTGGTGAACAGAACAGAGCCCTGATTGTCCCTGAGGAAGCTAATTTAACATTGGTGTCAGAAGTAATGTCTTCCTCTGCCAAAAAGCAGTGCTTCTTTATCACCCTCCTTTACTCTCTCTGTGCTTCTGTTTGTGTCTTTGTTTGTCCATTCATGTTTTTTTATCAGTCATTCACCGTCTATCTGTATCACCGTTTCTCTTTCTTTATCTTAACTAAATTCACAGCTGCAACAAACAGCTGGAGAACCTATTCAATAAAAAAAAAAACATTTAATCAACACCGTGTTATAGGCTCACGTTTGTTGTACTGAAATGCACAGATATGAATGTAAAAAATAACTGGTAATAGCCAGTTTATCAAGAGTTAATGTTCTAGTCTTTTAAAAGTTTTTATATACTGTAGTGTATAGCAAAGCTGGGATGCAAGATACTGTATATTCTTAACACCTTCTCTCACCAACAAGTTGTGTGAAACAGCATTTCAGACTTGGCTTGTCTGTCTGTATAGTTACAAACTGACAATCACACCGGCAATCACATCACATGGTGTCTCACTCCATGAAACAGCTGTTGCCATGAAGAGTGTAAAACAGGTGTTCAGACAGGATGTGAAACTGAACAGAAGGAAGTGATCAAATTAGAGCCTCTAGTTTCCTGAAATGCTGTGATATGTTGTCAAATGTGCGAGTTGAGAGAGAGCAACCAATTTTACAAGCATGAAAAAGAAAACACAAAAGGAGACATGGTTAGAAAACAATTGCATCTTACGTTAGAGCAGATAAGCACACTGTGTAATCCTTCCTTACAATTGTTCTGTTTAGATGCCTTTAAAAAAGGTCTGCTGGGTGAAGTTACAGTTGCTGAGCTGTAATTGGACAACTGCTGTTCAGGGAAGGGGTTTAATGAACGGTCAACTCGGAATTCATGTGAGAAAGTTTTCCAATATGAATGAACGTCACACTCGTATTTCTCATTTGTTTTCCTAATTACCAGTGACAGCCAACCTTCCGGAAACTTAATCAAACAGCTTTATATACACTCAACATTAACCTGCACTCTTATGTTTCAACATGTTAAACCTAAACCATAAAATCATTATCTGCTGGTCCCTCTACCTCATCTATCCATCCATCCGTTCTGATCTGTTCTCTCATTCTCAGTCCAACTCTTCATCTATCCCCATTCACGTTGTCATGACATCCCATCCACAGATATTTTCTAGTGCACTGTTGCCTAGCGACCCAAGCTGTCTGCCTTTTCCAGACGAGGTCAAGGAGTCTGCTCTGTGTGTGAGTATGAGTGTGTCTTTATAAATTATATGCCAATGCACCACCTCTATTAGCCTCAAATCCTGATCTTTCAACCGTTCTGGGTTCTGAAAGCTCACCATGTACCTTCATTCACCTTCATTGTCTGATCACCGTCAGGAAGTTTCAGCTCTGCTATGATAATGATGGATCCATAATAAGTCACACTGTCACTAGAGTGGGACACATAAATGGAGCTCAAACATTTAAAACTATATCTCTGTCACAAGAGAGGTACCATTTAACAGTTTCTTTCTCTGCATAAAATGGCCAAACAAGCACTGATCTCCCAACACATTACAGTAACAACAACACCACCTGTCCCCCTGGCAGCTACTCAGATCCAGACAGGTGGGTGTGAGGCAGGGGTATAAAATCATTCCCATGGGTCTGAGCTCTTTAACCCCTCCTGCTTTACTTTGGTATCTTCTGCCTTTCATAGATAAGCTGGCAAAAACATAATTTTAGTACAGTGTAATCAGACTGATTCAATCGATCAAATTAACATTATGCTGCCTTAAGCTGCCATTAGGAAATACCAGAATCATAAGTAAGGAGAACATAAACAAAGGAGTAAATACAGTGAGAGCCGGGATTTTCTAACTAAAGTTTCATAGAATTAGGTAGTTTTAACATGTCTTATGTACGTTTAGAGTACTACAGTGTCCTTGATATGAAGCAAACCCAACAAGCCCTGTCAGTATCACTGGACCTGGGTTTCTGGACCTGTGCCACCAGTAGCAAGAAAAGTAATAGCAGCCACAGTGTAGAGCTGTATTTGTAGACATGGTGTACCCAATCTACGGGCAAGATCAGTCATAGCTTCTGTAACCTTGACACGTGTCATCTTTTTTATACCTGCAATGCGTGTGGATGTTTGAGACTTTACATTTTAAACTTTTAACACTGCTATGAGTGAGACAGTTTGTGTCCTCTGACCTCCATGTCTGTCTGGTTACTTTCAAAAAGGGGACGACGTAGGATCCTAACACACAAATAACAGCAGCTCAAGCATAAAACTGCAGCTGTATCACCGATTGGCTGTATGTGGCAACATCTCAGTGGCACCATTTCTGAAGGAGGCAGATTATTTTTAACCAATAGTACGGTTAACCAGCAGAAGAGGGATACAGTGGGACAAGCCTACCTGAGGGTCAGAGAGACGTGACATGTCCGGGTAGAGGTAGAACTTGATGCCCTCGTATGCTCCTGGCAGCGTCACTCCTCTGATCAGCAGGACCAGCAACATGACGTAAGGAAATGTAGCTGTCACATACACAACCTGTAGGTATAAACATGCACAGATTTGGAGTATTCATTTATGTACAGATTACAGAAGAACACAGTTAACACCGAGTCACTGTCTGAACTTAGATACTTACATAACCTGATATGATGCATGCACAATAATGTCAAAGTGAAGCGCAAATCAAAAACCCTGCGCTATTAAGACAAACTACAACTGACTCACAAACACATACGTGCCATAACAGAGTAACAGTAAAGCAATATTCAATTTTGGTTTGAGGTCAACTGAGTGGCCGAGAGGTTCCAAGATAGATAAGTGAAAAATATATTTTTGTTACACAAATATTTCTGACTTTTCTCATTTTTTGCTTTTTTGTGTGTGAAATACTGGATAGTTTCCTCTCTTCAGTTCATCTTAAACTCCTTAAAATTAAACAATCTAATAAGGAAAAATAAATCTTGGGTACAACTGCTCACAGAGTTTGCGCAAAGTAATAGTGGTCACAAGTATGACAAAGAATACATGTATTGTTTTGTTTTAGGGGGTCACAAGCCAAAAAGACTGGAAATGGCCAGTCAAATAAAAGATTTTTAAAGGAATCAGTGGAATAGTGTTTTGGATTTATCAAACTCTAACCAACCTACAGCAGATATTTGACCTATTTATCTCTTGATATTAAACGCAGGAATATCAGTAATAGGTTTTAGTTATATCATACTTACTACAGTATAGCCCTTTTTAACCAGTTTCTAGTAAACCACATATTTACCTGAACTTGAGCAGTAATTAAAGTTGTACAGTAATTTGTGCAGAGGTACCCGACTATCAGCTGATGACACAGTTCTACTGTGTTCTACAGACAACAGTGGAATTTCTAAATAAAGTGATACCAAGATCCACTAGCAGTACAGTTAACATACAAAACTAACGACTTCCATGATGACTATGTTTAAGGAATAAGGACATCGTAGGACATAAGAACCACAGCTTTGATAGCCGCGCTCTTCAAAACTGTTCAATCTTAAAGCATCTATCATATAGCATTTAACATCTGTCGTATAGCATACTGTATAGCATCATAGCCCAAACTTAGAACACAGTGTATATATGTACTCAGGAAGGATATAAGGATAAGGATATAAACATCTGGTAGTGTATCATGCACAGCAGTTTAGTCAACTCCACAATAGTAAACTTCATACATATCTACAGTACAGTAGCTAGCACTTGCTAACCATCAAACCAACTCCTCTTTTTAATTGAAGGTTTTTAATTCAGGTTTTGCAGAATTGTGCTCAAAATCTCAAGACTCTTAGAAACCCCTCAAACAAAGAACCTGGCCTCTTGGAAGGCAGAGGAGGGCAACATACATCCCCTGGCTTGCTGGCATTCAGTCAAAGTCCAATTGAGGACAGAACAGGACAGAACAGAGCCAGGCCAGGAGACTGAAAAGAAAAGAAGGCTCCTCTGGCCCCGTCTCTTAAACAGGCCCAGAGGAGTGATGCTGGCAGTGTGGGAAAATGTGCTCCTCTTTGAAGCACGAACAGGAGTGCATGAGTACACACACACACACACACCTTCATTCACAACATTGAAATGGGTGTGCACATAACAGACACAGATAAAGTGGACCATTCACACATACTGGCGTAAATACACACTCATAAACATATACACACTTCAATTCACCGTACACCCCGGGTCACATCACTGTACAACTGCAGGCAGCAGTTTCATGAATGAAAACTGCTTTTTCAGTATGGAGAGAAGTTCAGTGTGGGGGCAAGTGGACTGATTTGAAATACCAGTTTAAGCTTGACTTTACCCTCAACCATACAGAAATTGAAGACATTCTGTTTTACTAAATATCCTGAAGATCCTTCACCTTGACAAGACTGAATCAAAAGTTAAAATAAACAAAAACATAAACACAGCTGTGTTTAAACTGTAAGAGACTGTCGACTCTAAGCTCTGTTAATCCTAGCATGGCCTACAGGGAAAGTGTGGGAAAAGTTGTCTCCTGCCCAGCAGGTCCCTCCTTTAATTTGTCAAATAAAATGATCTTACATCCCAAACCATCTCCCCCTCTTTCACTCCATCTCTCCGGAGATGAAAAGGACAATATTCAATCTCTCCATGAACTTTTGGTCCTCCACATGCTCATTCCAGCTCACCACGGGTAAACATTTAAGCCACCACAAATTTACTGGTCAAACTTGCCCCGGCCTTGTCGTAAATCTAACAGGCGGGCTTAAATGTGAGAATGGCTGGCAAACACGTCAAACAAAAGCAAACAGCTTAGCAGAGTCGGAACTGAATGGGCTGTAGGGTCTGTGGAGAAGAAAGCACCTCTCTCTTCCAACAAGCGAGCTGTGGTTAATTTCTCATAGCAGGAGAGAGAGAGAGAGCACAGGCGGAGAGTGAGGATATACTCTGCATGCTCCTCATGAACGCTCTTCTTTCCTCCAGTGAATACAGGAATCAATCTTGGACTTGCTGCCAAAGTCCAGCCATGAAGAAGCCTTCTCCCCTCTTACTTCAGAGCCAGACAAAAGACACTTCAGGGAGATATAGGCATTGCTGCCTACTTGTCCCCCCCCCATCATGTAGAATGTGAACCCATTCATTTTTCCTCACACACACCTCTCCTTCTTTTTCTCACTGCATCTCTATGTCTCTACTCATTCTGATTCATTAAATCTAAGAGGAGTTTCTTAAGGGATGCAGAGCGCCCCAACCAAGGTGCAGACCCCTCCTGTCCTCCTCAAGGCTGCTAGATGAACCTCAAGGAGGACATTAAAATGGAAACGGTGATGGGACGAAAGGTAGAAGTAGGTGGTACAGATCGCTTTTGTCTTCTATTTGCACGGGGGAATGCACGTGGCTCCCTGTGAGGGAGTTGTTTGGAGGAAAAGAAGGGACAGTGCTTTCTCCTGTGGCTGTTTCAGAGTCTAAAACGGGAATTAAAACTGTTCCAGCGGATAAAAACTGACAGTAACTGCAAAGTAGCATGCACAAATATTCATGCATGCACATATTTAAATATACATTTCTACTTCATGAGTTGGATGGTGTGATAACCGATATACAGTTTTCACAGATTTAACGCCTCATAATACTGTGACTTTCTCTTTGCATTGCAATAAAAGCAGTTTAATCACACACACACACACACACTAGTAAACATGCATTACTCTGTCTCACCTTGCCAGTTGACTTGGGCCCCTTCCAGATGCAGAAGTAGCAGATGAACCAGGCCAGGGCCAGACACATGGCCAGCTCCCAGCGCATTCCCCCCATGTGCTCAATACCATCTGATATCTTCAATACTCTGCGTCTGATTTGGCACAGAGAACACAGATTACGGATTTATAATTTGGTTTAGTTCATACTCTTTTGTCACATAAGAAGCCTGTGTAAACCTTTTCAAGTGGAAAGAGTTTTGAGCATAAAAAGCAGAGCCTCTTCAGGCATTTAGTTTGTTAGTGCTCAGTGTGATAAAATGCAACAGTGCTAAATAAGTTACAACATAGAGACTCAGATGGAGGATGATGAAAAATAAATATATTTGCTTGAGGTTGCTCAATATAAATAGTAATGTTATGTTTGCTGGCTAACCATAATCCCTGGGAATATCAGTTAATGCACTCTCCAACCCCAGACAGCACTTTCCCCCTTAACTTCACGTCACGCTAGCTGGCAAACAATAATAATGGTTCATTTCGACAGCTTACAAATATAATGTACAATTACATTTATTTTTCTTGAGCCTTAAAACTCATCTACATTTCAGCTAAAAAAGTATGATTTGTAATAGAATGGGGAACCAAACCTATACTCTATTTTACATTGGCTTTGATCACTGAAATGTGTCAATTGTCTTTTATTGGTTCTCTACTGCAGGGAAGCAGCAGTGTATCTTATTAGGTGCCATCCTGGCCAAACCATACATCCACTTTCAGCAACTGAAAGAGCAGCATGACACTGAGGGGACTAACTAGCACTACAGGATGATCCATCCTCTGTGATTCAGACTAACACTTCTTCCTTCCGTCCATGATGGCTCCTCTTCATGCTGCTAAACCCAAAACACTGACATTTGAGGAGGCAACAACAAGCAGCATTTGAAGTTTTGCACAACGTGAGGATGGAATGACAACAGTCTTCCCACTTGTGGCTCCACTTCCTCTACCTAAGATTTACAAGTCACTTTCCACCTGTGATAACTGGAAGTGAGAAGAGAAGAGACATGAGGGATCATGTCACGTTGACTTGAGAAAGACACCAAGCAGGGTTCAATGATGTATCCCTGGTGACATTGTGGCTCTGACGGAAAGACTTCTTATAATCTTACTGAGCATCAAGGATGTGCTGGAAGGACAACCGCACTGTGGTGGCCAACATCAACAGACAGAAAGAAGTCTGATTTGCTCCATTGTTATGGCCAATAACAACTTAAAATGAGCCATGTAGAATCTTGAGCACCTGAAAGCCCTCTATGTCCCTGGTGGCCACGGACCACTACCTGACAAGTCAACCACAACACCCTGAGCCAAATCTGGGCTTAGTCCAGCAGAACACCCACTGACCACTGTGGTTCCAATGGAATTAAGATGACAACTAACCCAATGGGGGACAAAATGTGAACACAAGCACTGTGGTCAAGAAAAACTGCTTTATGCATTCTTTACTCCAACTCACCTCCTTGTTTGGTGATTCCCTGTGTCGAGCAGCTGTCAGCACCGTGGTCCACAGATGTGAACTATCTGGTGGCACAATCTCCTTGACAAACTAAAATCCCACATTAGAGAAGCCACAATTCTGAACTTAAGTTGCTGAGTTTGTGGTGCTCAGTAGGCGGATGGCTGCCATACATACACCTGGGTACCTGTATGCTGTGTTGTTTATCACTTCATTTATTAACTGCACTGCGGAGTCCAAAACAAATTTCAAACAAATAAAGTATATTGTGATTGTATCTTGATTTTGAAATTGCTAATAGTAGAGATTTAATAAGTCAATAGAATCCATTTGAGGGCTGATAGTGTGTTGCTATAATAGTATAAGTCTACTACGGGTCTACAACTAAAACATTTTTATATACCTACAGTGTACGTCCAAGATACAGGGGATGTTATCTGCGATTATGACATCATAGCTTGTTGGCGGTGATGAATCAACAGTGCATTTCCTGTTTGTTGAAGCACAGCCAGGCAACAGCATTGACGGAGGATGAGAAGTGAGATTCAGAGCCACAGAGCTACATGATGCTGCCAAATCTTTGCCACCGAGTTCAGCCCCAGAGCTCCTGACCAGCCATTGATCATCGTGACATGTTCTTGGTGGCCGGCCACAGGCTAGGTCCAACACGGCCCCCCTGTCCCTCGCTGGTCAGCCAAAAGGGCAAAATGTGAACACTAATGTGTGTAAATATACCTGCGTGTGTACGTAAATTAGGCTTTATGTGGGTGCATTGTGCTACATATTTCTACAGTGTGACTAAGATTCTAAGGTAAACGATAATATCGAGTAGTTTTTAAGGGCTCGGAGCGAAGAAAACAGAAACCAATTATGTACAAAATGAATCACAAATGTATAAATGATGTGTTTGTTTGAGGGCCTTTTCATCAAACTAAGCTTTAAATTTTAAAGTGGAAAAATCGATAAAACCATGCAACATGGTTACAGATACAACCCATACAGATGGCAAAATACAGCGTGTTTAACCTACAGCTCTGATGTTTGTGAATGCTGTATATACAGTGCAAAACATGACAGTGTGTCTTGGCATAGATTAAACATTGCTATTTTTGCCAACAGTATGGTGGTTGGCTCTTTGGCCATTTCCTTTGGGCAAGTCTGTCTTTGCATTTAGGTTTATGTTGCTGGCTCAAATCTGATGTTTTCATCACACAAAATCATGTCACTTCATTTTGATTTAGACACAAAAATATGGATCACAATTTGAATTTAAGTACTTGATTGCGATATATAGCTTTTAAAAGAAGAGAGAGAGATTTGACCCAGCCGTGTAAACATTGCTACTGGCAGCGAGACAGGAAGTGTGGTCAGCATTACACACTGAAAAGGCCTGATCCGCTGCCACACACATGGCTCTAGCTGGGAGACAGCTGGCCTACCAGGGCCTGTTGACACACAAATATGAAAAGGGCTGACTAATTATTGGAGGAAAGGTTGGGGGGTAAGGGGTCAGTGTAACAGTCTGGAGCTGTTAGAAACTCAGATTTCGATAGATAGTGATACTGACACTAAAGGAGGTCTTGAGTTGTAGACTTCCTGAACTACATGGGTGTTGTGATACAATTTATACCCATCGAGATGAAAGCCATCAGCATAGAATGCTCTCAAATGGGACTTTATATACACAAACAGAGCCTGAAGATGAAAAGAAAAAATAAATTGTACTCACTCCCAGAACTCAATGACTGGAGACGTTGCGTTGGGGTTTGTAATGTTGGTGGCATTTTCTCCATAGAAGTCAACACAGTTCTCTGTGGATACACAATGACATGTTATTTTTGAGAGCAGAACTGCAAGTATAGGTGTACATATGGCATTGCGCATTAAATTATAGAAGCTGTTTTCCACTTTCTTTTCTCTAGAAACAAAGAAGAATGTGCATGATTATTTCTGCTCGCGAGAAGAATTTTCTCTCATATCCACTTTTCCCTCCTCCCACCTGTATTCCAGTAGTGCCCACAGCCTGCCCACGGCAGCTCAGTGGTGAAGCAGTTGAAGAGGTAGAAGATGGCCCAGGCAAGAATCACTACATAGTACACGTTTAGATGAGCTTCAATCACCTGCGTTGCGTAGCCAATGCCTGAAAAGTTTCAAGTTTCAAGAATCAAGAATCAAGTTTCATCAGCCCGACTACTTTCTTTTTAGTTATTAAAATCCTGAGCACACCCTGACAACCGATATAAAGTGAGTGTTTCCTCACCCTCAAACAGCGGGCAGACTTTCCTCCAGCAGGTGATGCCTCCCTCACTAGTGAACTGACCCAGGGCAGTCTCCAGGAAAAACACGGGGATACCGCAGCACACGAAGAAGATGACATATGGAACGAAGAACGCACCTTTATGCACACAAAAGAAAATACATAAAGCACAGGAATTCCACTTGATCAATACTGGGATAAAAGGTCAGACAGCTTAACAGTTCAAAATGTACCTTAACCCCCCAAAAACTAAACTTATTTCTTAATTCCAACTTTAAATGAGTGGGATCAATTTACAACATTCAGATGAAGGCACTCACTTTAATGCCACACTGGTACTGCAAGATGACCTTTTCATACTGTGCTGTCTAATGCTGCCTAATGAGGGAACCCACCTATTTTATTGACATGATTGTGCATAATGGATGAAATAATAAAGGACATCGTATTTTAATACTTCCAAACCATCAAATGTAGTCTACCTCCACCTTTGGTGTGAGATAAGAGGACTTGTCTCACCTCTTTTACTCAGGATTGTGCCTTTTACAGTTTAATAATCATATCGTACCCTACTTGTGTATCTAATCCGATAACATTTGCTTATGTTTCTTTTTTAAGCTCTCCTTATCCAGTCTTACCTCCTCGTTCCTGCAAGGGAGCTGTATGTCCACCATTTTTCTAACACGTCTCTTACCACCTTGATTCTATGATTTACGTCCATACTCCCACAACAGATAAGGGCAACTCCCTTACCCCCTCCATTCTTGTAGCAGAGGTAAGGAAACCTCCAGACGTTGCCCAGCCCGATGATCTCTCCAGCCACAGACAGGACAAACTCGATCTTGTTGTTCCATTGGCCCCTCTCATTGTACTCCGTGTTGTCTAGGCTGGAGCTGGACCCTTCCGGGTCTCTGCCATCTTCTGGTTTACCGTTTATAACGGGCCCGCTCTTCTCAGCTGTCATGACGCTCCAGCAGCCCGCTGAGAGAGAGAGAGAGAGAGAGAAAAAACACATGGGCAGAAGATTTTAAAAAAGGTGACCTCATAAGCAAAACTTTAAAATGGGTTCAGTGACTTTTTCAGGAATTTGTATCTTTCCCTTTCCTGAATGGGACTGTTCCATTAATGCAAAACCACACCCATCTGTAGTCCACACTTATGTGAAGGTTCAAATCAAGTCAAAGCACTCCAATTAATTTTCACTTATTATGTAACTGCATGGCCCTTTAATCAGCCATAAATCTAAATTTAAAAAAAGGGACTTGATATTAACTATCAGTTCAATTGAATGATAACATCACTATCACTAGAATACATCAGAAAAGACATTGTGCACTAATGTTGTGGGAGGATGCTTGTGAGTGGGCAGACCAAAGAAATAACTTTCTGTAACTCTGACTCTAACTTATGTGAAGCTGGCTGACTCTTCAGCTCGCTGTCACAGTAACATCATTATAATGCAGCATTTAGAATTTTAAAAAAAGAACTTCATAACTTGTTGATATACAGTTACAGTTTACGTGCAAAATAAACCAACCCAACTATCGTTATGTTTTAAGTAAGTTAGCAACCTAATTATAAGTTAGAATCACCCAATCAGTGACACAGCAAAAACGCAGCAGCCGGACACCGCGAGTAAGTATGACACAGAAACGATCATGCAAAGAGAAACCAAAGTCCTGTAACATTGAGTCGCTCTACTCACCAGTCTCCTATGGAAGAGTGGCAAACCTCCTTTTGGCTCCCGCGATGATGCGCACTAACAATTGCCTTTACAAAACACAAGGGTGGTTTAGCCTGATCGGGGGGGGGGGTGAAAAAAAAAAGGAGAGAGGGGGCAAAGGAGTAAGAAGAGAACACTCTGGGTCCGCGTTGAGTGAAGTGGTTTTGTTAAGTTGCTCGTCTATATAAAGGAAGATCCCAGACGTCGCGGAGTGACGGTAGATCTCGCACCCAGGCGAAGGATAACCTGCGACTGCGCTCCCACTCTCCAAGCGGTCCACTCTCAAGCGCCTCTACTTGGATAACAGCCATGTGGTAACCAGTCTAGCTCTCACACCAGCGTTACCACGGCGCAGACTAGAGAGAGCAGGGTGACACGGGGAGACGAAAAGTTAGGTCGGTGTGAGTTTAAGCATGAGCTTTGGAATCTTTCTAAAATTAAGTTAAGTTATCTTATTGCAGCAGCTTATTAGGCTTAAATGTATGTAATTAATTCATGGGTGGGGTGTGGCATACACCAACAAAATGTACCATTGCACAATTTTTATGATATATGTTTTCCCCACATAAAGCCCATTTTTGTAGTTTGTCATCCCAGTTTGAGATTTGTTCTCCAAGTTTTACTTTTGTTTTTCGTTTAATATCACCATTCAGATTAAGATTTGGTATTATTATTATTTAAGGACATGCATAGGCAATATGTTAATACCTCCCAGTGGTCAATACTGATTCAGCTTTAAAAATAAGGACAGGATTATATTTTCAAACCTGTCTCTAATGGCACACCTGACCCGATTATATCATGCCTACATTATTTATTTAAAGTTGTAAATTTAGCATGCAACCAGTCAGAGTTGCAGCACTAACATGAACATTTTGCAAGCCTTGATGTTTGGTATTTCTCAATCAATAACACACACTGAATCAACAAAGACACACAGCCTCATATGTCAACAAACCGGTGTGTGCAGATGAATGGGCAGATTAGTTTGGTTAGCTGGCAAGTTGCAAGTCGGCATTTTTGCATGACCTATGGTCAGAAGTTTCATGATTATGAGAAACTAACTAAATAATTAATATACTAGAATTGGTCTTTACAGGTTCATCTTCACTTCAACTCGGATTTTACGCTTTCGAAATTAAGCTCACGATAGCTTTCGTGTATGGCCAGTGGGTTCACATTTAAATCTTGATTTAAAAAATGAATAATGGGTTTTCAGAGAAAATGTCTCCAATGTATATTTAATCACAATATGAAGAAAAAGAAGAATATGAAAAAATGATAAAGTCTGCATTCTGACTCCAGTCGATATAGCAACATGGTCGATATTCTCAGCCAATATCATCTCTGTGAATATGATATCAGCTGATACATATCAGGAAACTGCAGTACAGAAATGACAACATTATGATCATTTTGAGACAAATTAGAAACAATGTCTGTTTGTCCACTAGTGAGTACTAGCAAGGTTATTTTTAAACCGCAAAATGTAACGCTCTGGACATACCGTCTTAAATTCCTAAAGTCAAGGAATTCTTATCAAAAATGTTTGGCTATATACCTGTTGTTGTTAAATAAATGGAAGTCGTTTTCAGTCTAAATAGATCAATCAGTCTGGCTCTCTAGCCTGCACGAACATGTACATGTCAACACAGAAATTACATTAAAATCCTCTACATACAATTAAAGGCTAAATACTTTTTAGTCCTTTCACCTCAGGTGTTTGTTGGTTGAAGACTTGTGGGAAGTCAAGTCTCAGCCATAAAAGAGGCAGTGACCTTGTTTGATTTATCAATTGATGTCAACAGTCTGGTTCCCTTTGTGAAAGCAGTTGCCCCTGGGGCTTTGCTCGCAGCATACCAACTCACACCTCTTTGTCTCCTCCAGAAGTCACTCTGCACCCGAGCATACATTGTGAATGGGTTTCCTCATTTAAAAACATTGAATTGTTGTTGTCGTCACTAGCTAATGATGAATGATCAGCCCATCATAAAGTCTTAATATCCCATGCTGCTTGTAGAACAATTATTCCTTATTAGCTTAAAAAAGGAGTTTGTAGGGTTTGTACATACACAAGATGATTGCCTGGTTTCCAGGCGTGATAGATTCGGTGCACTAGGAACTCCCCTGACTCTAAAAGCCTGACCTAGTCTCTAAGAAATCCCTTCACGCAAGGGTCACTCGTCATTAGAAGCTTAAAGGAAGTGCTCTGCATAAAAAGTATGGCCACCCAAAGAGGCTGGCAAACACTCACTGCGCTTTTCAGACAGAGTCAAGTCCTTTATTTATGTTGCCCTGTACAACATTATCAGAGGAAGAATGCTCGACGAGGATAAACTTGTAATATAATATTTTCTTGCAGGTACAGGACTCCTGCTCCTTTACTCTTTGTATGCTTGGTAAGAAGTATCAAATGTATTGCTCTAAAACGTGTAGCTGCAGTGCAGTGAGTGTGGTGATTTAAGTAAAATGAAAAGTAAATAACTTTTGACTGTCGAATGCAGTGATGTGACAGATTACATTCTCAAAATTTGGGAAGGTCAAGAACGAGTTGTCGACTACAATGTGAGAGAGATTGCCTCCAGAAGATGTGTTAGAAATAGAAAACCTTTCACTCCAGCACTGGATGGTCTGTTGACAAGATGGTTACAGGTCATTCTCTTCAACCATTATCCTTCTGGCCTACTGACTCCAAAACAAGCAAGATGCATAATAGCGATTGGCCGCCTCGGACCACAGACTTGTGGTTTCATTGGTTGTTGGAGTCGGGAAGAAAAGAGTCACTTTGCTGTCCAGTTAGGAAAAAAGACTTGTTACTAGGATATGATCAGTCTTTTAAAAAGGTGCTGTGAGTGAGAGTAAAAGTAAGATAAGAGAATAGCTACAGTAGGTGGACTGAAAGAACTGTAGTGTGTTAGAGGCACAGGTGGAAGGAATACAAAAGGATATGTGGTAAATAAAAAAGAAAGAAAGAAAGAAAGAAAGAAAAAGAAACAGAAAGGGGAGAAGCAGAATGGAAAATGAAGGAGGAGAGTGCATAAAGCTGTCGGCATCACTCTCGCCCTCTTCTCACATGATGTTATCTAACAGGTTTTTTTCATTTTGTGAATGCTGCTCAATTTGTCTCTGAATTTCTCTATAGCGAAGATCTTTTCACCAATAACTGAGAGTGCATCACACAGGTTCATGCATTTGCTCTTTTCTATTTCTTACTAATTTTGCAACAAACCATAGCAACAACCTTCCACATTAGCTGGGACTGCAAAAGCAGACAATAACAGAACACACTTACAACTCCTGCACAGTTTTTGTATTGGACAGAAAGTGCACAAAATAGTTTAACATTTACTTGGAAAGCCATTATTTGCAAGCTGTTTTCATTCGAAAGACAACATTTATACATGACCTCACACAGGACCAGGTCTTGTAATATGTGTGTATCATTAGTGTAAATTGTCTTGCTGTGACAGAAGTATGTGTAACATAATTGAAAAAATTGGCTACATTGCACGCTATTGTCTACAGAGTGCAGTCATTAACAGGAACTTAATAACGAGAAAAGAATGTTATCACTGCTAAAATTATGCAGGTGGAAACATTTGATTGCTGATAGTAAAAGAGTTTTATCTTAAAATGAAAGTGCTAAAATTGAAGTTTCAGAGTAGGCACTGAATGAAGATGAAGTGTCAATTTAAGTGTAAGTGCTGGATGTAGTATGTAAGTATGAAAGCACTGAAAGGAGTTAAAATGTCACTTGTGTCAGTTCAAGGGCACAAACTGATATACAGTGTCAGTTAAAAAGTCGGCAGATTAAGGAAACTGTTTGAACAGTGGAAGTTAGAGGAGCTGAAGAAGAGTTGTTGTTGCTTAAAGGTGAAGATTTGAGACCTTAAAGGGTGATGTGACAGCTAGCCAAAAGTGAAGCCAAAACATCTCGATCTGGCTGCAGTATAGGTATCCTCCATAGTTAGCAGATGGAACATGGGACAAACTGAAAAGTCAAAATACAAATATGCCATTTTGAGTAGTTCTTATAGTTTGGTTTTAATTTGATATTAGATGCTATAAATAGGGGTTATCATGTCATGATTGACAACTGTGATTGTGCTCGCGATAGGCTCAGGCAGGTGTATAGGCGGGAACTTGACTCCGGCTCCAAATGACGCCACCAGTGCAAGATGGCAGTGTCCATATGTGTGGTATTTTGGCTTCAATTTGTATAATGGGAGGAAGTGGAGACGTGTCGTCCATCTTTATATACAGTCTATTGTTTGAATCAAAATGCCACTTAATGTGTAAGAGGTGAATGTAGTTGAAGAGACAGAAATAAAGTAATTGTAGTGTCAGTTGAGGTGTAACCACTGAAGGCATTTGAATTATCATTTGAAGAGTTATTGATGAAAGTAGTTGAAATGATGGTAGACATGTAAATGGTAGTTTCAGTTGAAGTGAAAGTGGCAGCACTGAAGTGTGTACATTGTAAGTTGTTGACATGTAAAACTGAAAGGAGTTGAATTGTCAGTTTAAGAATAAAAATCAGTTCAATTGAGTTCATTTAAGGGGTGTAAGCATCAGTAGGTGATGAAAGCGCTTAAAAAGTTAGTGTGAGTCAAGTTAATGAAACAGTTGAATCCCCAGTGAAGCTGAGAAACTGAACTACAGTGAGTATGATGATGTTCAGCCACTGTAGGTCGGATCATTCTGCGCTACACAACAATATAAAGATCTGAAAAGGTCTGAAAAGAGCATTAAAAAAATCAATTGCGATAATGGGAAAACTATGAAACCAATTCTAAGGATCTGTATTTGGGCCAATTCAAGCATATTTGAATGGATTAGTATCAAATTCAAATCCTTTCTTCACCCTCAGTCAGCTGTTATAGCCGAAATAGGAAAAACCTCAATAAAAAAAGAGAGTAACCATGATTGCCTTCTTGATTGAACTTTTGCTATGCTCCATTTTATTAGAGGATTTTTGGCTGGAATAGTAATTAATCTGAAAATCTGCTTTTGATATCTTTGACATGTCTGGAACAGAGCCCACTCAAAGAAAGAACCCAAATTGACTGACAAAAGACAAAGTCATAACTTCGGCCAGACCTGCCATTCAATGCCTTGCAATGCTAATGCGTCGCCAAGTGTATAAACCTCCAGCTCAATAAAGACACCACCCCACATCTTCATATCAACAGCAATTTGTTTGAGCAATTCAACAAGACGCCCCCAGAACATTTAAACATGGGTCACTTCACTGAGAAAGCTTTAGACTGCATTGATGCACAATTTTCACCATCAACAAAAAGAAACTGCAAGGGAAAGTGAAGAGAAAAGAAACTAGGGGAAATGCAAGACAAAAAGCCCAGCGCAACAGATCCCAAACTCAGGTTCAACAAACTAGCTGCAGCCAATCCACTGCATCTATTCAGTCCACTCAAATGCTTTTCTCTTTTATCTCCATGCGACGGTTAGTCTGATGTCCAACAAAAGGTAGTATTTACATTCACAACAATAGTGTGACAGTATCAAATGATAGTATGAGGGTGTGATAATGAAGCTTGAGTCACCAACATACGCGTGGGCATGCATGTACGCGCACACACGTACATGCACACTCTGACCCCACCTTACTGCTTTCCTTGTCCAATAGCTTTCTCTGCTTGGCAAGAGGGGAACATTGAGTAGCTACCAACCAGGCCACCCAGTAGTGAGTGAGACCTGCCAGCAACACTGTGCACATGCCAATAGAGCTGAGAAGGCTGATATTGGTACACTGAATATTAATAGTTAGAGACTGGCGCTAGAGCAACAGCATGCACTTTAATAAAGCAGCAACACAGAAACACGACAATTTTCGAGTTGAATTTCTCCTCTACACAACATTAAACTATGTTTTCACTATAGGTGATGTAGAAAGTGTGAATATTTGGGTTTAATTAATCAATAAAAAATATCTCTTGCAAAGGTCTTTCAGCATAGGCTGGTAAATGATAATATAGTTTTATATTTGTGTATTGGAAACAATATTAAGTCTTACCGCACATCACAGAGAACCTGACACTCTGCAGAGCCTTAACTTGCAAGAGCGTGAGCAGTAAGTGTAATAAGTGCTGCAGAGGGAGCTCTTCATTTGCTCATTTGGTTTGGCCGAGTCAACTTCACAAGTTTGTTCTGTTGAGTTGTTGACAAAGTATCTGTCTGACTCTCTAATAACTGAATGGGCACACTGATGAGACCTTCCTTCTGGATGTGGCAGAACAAGGCAAAACAAAAGGCTAATCATTATACTATGTGACATAACTGTGCTACATAGAAGCTGCACATTTAAGAAGTTAAAAGTGTTGCACCCCCCCACAGATGATTTCACTTGTGGCTGATTAGACCTGTGCTCAGAGGTGAAGGTGGGCAGAGCTATACTGGTTAGTCACCAAACTTCATGTACCAACATACTGCAAAACATACCTACTAACCTGAGTACATATATTTGGGTACTTACAATTACATCACACTGTGATATTTTACACCTGACAACACATACTTGTGCACCCTTTTCAGCTTGATGCAAAACATGCAACATATATGAACTGACATCAATAACTTAAATAACATACTACAGGTCTATTCTCAATCACTCTGAAAAGCACAAGTGAGCAGTTTTAGGCTATCTTGCCTTGCAGATTAGCAGAGAGATATTAAACTTACCAGCTAAATAATAAGTAAAAGTTAGGATGGTAGTTTATTTTGTTCTGTTCAAAAGTAACATTGGCATACATTTAGGTTTTCACAGACACAAAAGCACACACACACACACACACACACACACACACACACACACACAACAGTATGGATTCTTTTAGCTTTTATTCAGTTCATTCAATAACTTTGCTGGCTAAAGAATGGTGTTTTGTCTCGAAATGTCTCTTTTTTTTGGCACCATTACTGTATAAGACAGTTTTTCCTGCAGATAAGGCATAACAGGCGCGGGGCAGTTAACGTTCCCTATCCACCATAAGCTTTACGCCAAGTAGTTTTCACAATGCAGTATGGTTTTACTTTGTCTCAGACTGTGTTGATGAATCAGTATTTGAGCTGTATTTACAGTGACAAATCTTTGCATCACTGCTCTGATTGGTTGTTTTTTCTGACTGCTGTGCACCTGATAAACTTGTGCTAAAAAGTGCATGTGCAAAGTGCACGCTAGCTGTGTGGTTCTATATGGCAATGTTGGTCGGTGGGTCCAAGACTTTCGTCCGGACTGAAATATCTCAACAACTATAAGATGGATTGCCATGAAGTTTTGTTCAGACAATTGTCCCCAAAGAATAAATTCTAATTAAGTTGGTCATCCCCTCACATTTCCTCTTGAGTTCGATGTCTCAAAAAGAGCTCACCATCTTTGCTAGTCCCAAAATCCGACCAGACTCCTCGGCTTTGCTCCCCCCTCAGGATGAATTGTCACTGAGCTTAACTTTCATCTAGAACCATCATTATAAAATTCTACTTGTCCACCCCATGGCCATTCTTGTCATATGAACCATTTTGTAGCGGCCATAAACATTTTGGAAAGCACAGACGAACTACAGTGCATCCGGAAAGTATTCACAGCGCTTCACTGTTACAGCCTTATTCCAAAATGGAATAAATTCATTTTTGTCCTCAAAATTCTACACACAATACCCCATAATAACAACGTGTAAAAGGTTTTAGATTCTTGCAAATTTATTAAAAATAAAAAACTAAGAAATCACATGTACATAAGTATGATGCCACGAGCTTGGCGCACCTATCTTTGGGCAGTTTCACCCATTCCTCTTTGCAGCACCTCTCAAGCTCCATCAGGTTGGATGGATCAGATCTCTCCAGAGATGTTCAATCAGATTCAAGTCTGGACCCTGGCTGGGCCA